>VZQC01007129.1:1260239-1356848 GCA_009823505.1 Rhizomys pruinosus
GACAATTGGCTGGTGTAAAGTAATTTATCTTTTGCCTAACCTTGCTGGGAGTGTCAGGACTCAGGCATTCAGTGGCTGCATAGAACTAGGAAAACTGTTTAACCTGTTCCTTTACTTAAATAGGGAAATGGGATTGAAGAGTCTTTTTATTTTAATTGTTAAAGAGGAGTTTTTACTTTATTTTAAATGGAATGATATATCTTGTTTTTATTACACATATCACTGGAACTTGTTTTTCTTTAGAGACAGTCATAGAGCCATTACCACTATATAATTGTTCTGTTTTCCAATTTGTCACAGGTCTTTGCATTGTAATGTATATTGTGAGAGAAGTCTATTTTTAAGTCTATTTCTGACTCAAGACTTACAGACCATTCTTGCTGCCAGGAAAAAGCCCTGTGCCTAAGAGAGGCATTTTAATTGCCAGTTACTGGCACATTCAAATAGTTTGTTTTGTATCTATAAGCTGGCCCTAAGAAAAGATCTTTATTGTGCTCAGTGTTATGCTAAGTCCAACACCAGTAAAACGTAATATCCTAGGAAAGCATCTCAATCTCGGGGTGATCTTAGCCGGGTATTCTGCCAGGGACCTCCAGGGGGTCCAGCCCCGCAGGACACATCTCCCCCGCCTGTCTTGAATATGATTTCTCATATTACTTTACACAAGCGACACTGGAGTGGGTGTGGCAGACGCGCAGGTGGATGCCGCAACTACTGTGGTGTGGAGAAGCAGTGTGGCCCTCTGACTCGCCAGTGTCCGGGTAGCTGGCAGTGGAAGGTGGCAGGCAAGCAAGGTTCCGCTGGTGCCTAGCCAACCCCACACAGAGTAAACTGAATGCTACAGGTCCTCGTGAGTTCCTGTAGTTCTTTCTTGTGTGCAGCAGTCATTCACTCAACATGGAAACTTGTCTCCTTTGCACAAGGGAGAATACTTCCCTCACTATTAACGGTGAGATAAATAGAACTGTACAACTTGTCATGAAAATGAAAACATAGACAACCCATATCCACCCTAGGTTGTCCTGTATCAAAGACACCAGATGCTGGCCCACAGCAGCACCAACGCTCCCAGTTCCACCACCAATTCCCGTGACGGTGGCCAGAGCCTCAGAGCTCCCCTGGATCAGCTCTTGGTGACCCAAGTCTGCAGAAATAGCCAAACTAATCATGTTGGAAGGCCCACGGATTAAAAAACCCTTGTCCAGGGTGAGTTTCAAAGGGAGAGACTGCAGGAAGCCCTGGAGGCTGAAGTGGGTCAGGCACTCTGCCATGGCTGATCTGACTAATAAAGTTTTTAACTTTTTACTTTTCATTCACATTTTCTCTGAATTGCCTAGTCAGGGCTCTCTCTCTCTTCTCTCCCCTCCCCTCCCTGCCTCTCCCCTTCCCCTCCCTTTCCTCCTCCTCCTCTCTCTCTCTCTCTCTCTCTCTCTCTCTCTCTCTCTCTTCTCTCTCTCTCTCCCTTATTCTGGCTGGCAAGCTCAGGGTCCACTTGTCTCTGTCCCCAGTGCTGGAACTGCAGACACGTGTGGCCATGTTGGACTTCTTCATGCAGGTCCTGGGGAGTCACACTTAGGGCATCATGCCTGGGCATCAGGAACACTTACCCACTGAGCCAACTCCTCAGACACCACTTTCCTCCATTTTAACTCACATTCATCTGCCTTTCCCTGAGGGTTTAGCTCCTTGATCTTTGCTTATGAAATCCTTATTCGTTGCAAGGTCATAAAGAGTTTCTGTTTTCTTGGCAAGTTCCATTTTTTGTCCTTGATGTTTAACCTATTAGCTTATCTGAAATTGGCTTGTGTGTATCCTATGACACCCAATCTTATTTACTCCCTTATTTTCACAAGTTTTGCCAGAATTTTCCAAAGAAATAACTTCTGTGTCTGTTGCTTTTCTATTTATTAAAACTTTGGTTTTTTTTTTTGTTTGTTTGTTTCACTATCTGCATTTTTCTCTTTTCTTTTCTTTCTCTTTCTTTTTTTTTTTTTTTTTTTTTTTTTTTGNGTCTCTACTGATTTTTTTGTCTTGGCTCTTTTTTTCTTTTCTTTTCTTTCTTTTTTTTTTTTTTTTTTTTTTTCACTGTGTTCTTTGAGTTTGTTGACTTCTGAACTTTCTAAAGCCGGACAGTTTAGGTCTGCAATTGCACTCCTTTTAAGTGCTGAGCTTCTGCGTTTGCATCTTCCCTTCGAGGGCAGCTTGGAGACCACTTCATCTGGAGGTGCAGCAAATACGACAGCATTCAAAAATATTTCTAATATCCAGAAAGATTGTTTTCCTTATCCCCATGACTTACTAAGAAATATGCTCTGAAAATTAGTTAAAGTGTTTTGCCTGTTAGTGAAGTTTTTTTTTTTATTCTCGTATTGTGTATCAATTACTTGTCTGCATGCAGGGTCGTGCACCCGTGTCTTGAATGCCGCGGAAGGTCAGAAGAAGTCTCGGATTCCCCACTGGAGTGGAGCTCTCCTGAATTGGAGTTTTCCAAGACAGCTGTCGGCGCCATGTGGGGTGCTGGGGGATCGAACTGGGTTCCTCTGCAAGCAGAGATTGGCGCTGCTTAACTGCTAGGCCATCTCTGCAGCCCTGCTGTTTATTATTTTAAAAAATCCTGTTGAATTACAGAATTGTTCTGCACCAGTCAGGTCCAGCCTGGCTCAGATCTTTGAAGCTTCACTTTGAAAAACATTACACTGTCTTGTCTTTGCGGAGGAAGTGCTCCAATAGTTCATTAAATAAGCTTCCCATTTATGTTGGCAAAAAATTATGCTTATATGGATTTTTGCACATCTGGTTTTCAAGATACTGATCCAGATATATTATAACTTCTATATATATCCAATAATTTGTTAATTCTCTGTATTTCTGTCAGGTTTACATGGTTTTAGAGCTAGGTTCTTTGGTATATGTAAGTTTAAAATTATTACTTTTCTGGGAGATTATTTCTAATAAAACAACAGTGATCATATTTATCTTTAGTATCGGTGTGTGTGTGTTGTCGTGTGTGTTGTTGGTGGTTGGCCATGCCACAGGTAACTCTTTTTGCTCAAAGGTTATTTTTGCTTTGGACATACATATCTTAAATTCTTTTTGTTAGTAGTAATAGTATGGTATCCAACTATATATTTTCTTCTTTGTGCTATCCGTTTTGTTGTTTGTTATTAATTGTTAAGTTAACATTATAAAGAATTCTTGATTTTTAAAAATCAAAGATATAATCAGATCGCAGGGCTAGAAAGATGTGCTTCAGCAGCTAAGAGCACTGACATCTCTTAACGAGACCGTGGTAGTGATTCCCAGCACCCACCGCATGGTTGTCCTAACAACTGATCGTAACTCCAGTCTATCAACTGGATCTGACACCCGCTGTCTGGACCTCCTAAGGCATTAGACAATCATAGTGTGCCACCTTATGTACATGAAGGCAATACCATTCAAACCATTAAATAAATAAATTAATAATAAAATATTAAAATATACGTATAACAGGGTTGTAGAGCAACTCGAAACGGCTGCTCTGCAGAGGCGACCTGGTTTCTATCCCCTAGCCCCCACATGGATGTCGGAGTTCGGAACCTATCCGTAACTCATTCCGGAGAACTCCAGGTCCAGGGGAATCCGACAAGCCCTCTTTCTTACCTCTGTTGGGCATTGCATACTATGGGTAGCAGGCACAAACCACATGCAGACTAGTAGTTATTCGACACCAAAAATAAATAAATAATAATTTAAAAATTAAAAATACTCCATACAAATAATAAATTTTACACTACTCTTCATCCCGCCCGTCCTTAATACTTTTCTCTTCATCAGCCCTCTTCCTCTTCTCTTTGAAGGTTATTATATGTCATTTAGTATATGTGACTGATTGAGGTGTGTGTGTAGATGTGTGGATGTGGGTGTGTCATCCATATGCGTGCTGCCTGGCATGTCTTTGTTGTGCAGTTGTGGAGGTCAAGAAGACGACCATCTCTTTCACACTTATGTGATATCACCAGAAATTCGAACCTCAGATGGGATCAGGCTTGGCTGCTAGCAAGCACCTTTACACACTGGGCATTTCATGGGCACTTTTCTTTTTGAAGAAAGGACTTCATTTAGTAGACCAGGCAGGTCTCAAAACTCATTGATCCTCCTTGTGTTGGATTCTATGGGGGATGTCAGCCACCACACCCCAGCTTTCAGACTTTTTAAGTGGCTGAATTTATCCCTTTACTTAGTAAAGTCAGTGAAATTCTGTAACAGTTCACCTGCTTCTCTCGTCTTGATTCTGCGCTATACTTTACATTTTTCCCTACTCTACCCAGATGTCCGCCATCTTTTTCTTGGTATTTGAGCTGCCTTTTCTTTATTCTCGTTTCCTTTAGTATACGTATGAATTTCATATCCTCTATTTTTTTAAACCTCTGTCATATCCAACCCATTCTTTGACATCATTTGAGCTTGAATGTTTAGTGCATGCATCCCTCCCTCCTTCCATCCTTATGCTTTTCCTTTGCACCAAACACATGTGCTTGAGTGAGGTCCCGCACCCCTGTTGATCATTTATCCACTTATGATACGAGCTTGTATCATTTCTTGGCAACTGTCCATATATGACAGCTCGCTTTTTTCCTTGTCATGCCCCTACTACTTGAACCCAAGAACAATGTTCACTGAAGGCACCCTAATACACTAGAGCATGGAGGTGGTGTCTGTCGCAGCCAGCGTCTTAGACACGCTCATCCTGATACGTCTCCTACTCGTCTTGACCCTTCCAAACCATTCGCTTTCTCTTACAGCACGCTTTGCTTCATCCTTCTGGTATCATCAGAGCTTTTTCTCCACCATTTTGTACCATTGCGGCAAAGGGTGTGGCTTCCCATCTTCCCTTTGTTCTGCCTCCTATAAAACATTTTCTTATTATGTTTATGAGTATACTGTATTTCCACTGAGCATGTATGTAAGATGCAGAACATATGCTGTGAAGGTCTTTTGAAAGTCTGGTAACCAGTGCTTGTGGACTATATTGAAGTGTACCCGTCTGCTCTGGGAAATGTATGCAATAACCCGAGCTGGAATGTATCTGTAATAACCTGCGTGAAGCGCATGTAAGTGTACCATGCTGCGTGAAGTATACAATGTAGCCCTGTGGCTGTTGCCTATGTGTATGTAAGTTTACCTATTGCGTGGCGATATATGAGTTACCCATGCTGTGAATGTAGCAAGTTACCGGCTGCTGAATGTATTAAGATGTATCCCTGCTCGTCGTAATTGTAATGCAAGTGTATCCCGCTTTCTGACTGAATGTATGTATAGTTAGTACTGTGCCTGTGAATATGCTATGTAAGTTACCTTGCCTGTGTAATGTATATTAAATGACTCGTGTGGTAATGATGTAAAGTGTCAACCACGTGCTTTGAAGTGTTGAATGTAAAGTGTACCTGTGCTGTGAATGTATGCAAGCGTACTTGTGCTGTGAATGTACGTAAGTGTACTTGTATTGTAATGTATTGTAAGTGTGTACTGTGCCTGTGAATGTATGCAATTGTAACTTCTGACCTTGGATGTATGCAAGTGTACCGTGCTGTGAATGTATGTAAGTCCTTGGTACCTGTGCTGTGAATAGTATGCAAGTTTACCCGTGCTTTGAATGTATGCAAGCTGTACCGATGCTGGTGAATGTATGTAAGTGTACCTGATGCTGTGAATCGTATTGGTAACTTGTCCCAGCGTGTGCATGTATGTAAGCTACCATGGCTGTGAATTATGCAAGTTTCGTACTTGTTGCTGGAATGTACGATAATGTACCTGGTGCTCGTGGACATGTTATGTAAGTGTACCCATGTGCCTGTGCCATGTCATGCGAAGGTTGCTACCCTGAGTGTGAAAAGACTTGAAATAGTAAGTGGTAACCCATTGCTGTAAGTATGCAAGGTGTACCCGCGGGCTGGCAGAATGTCATTTGTTAAAAGAAAGAGCGGTACCTGTATGTGAATGTACATGAAGTGTACCCTGTCGAAGTATGTAAAGATGTACATGTGCTGTAAGTGTATCGTAAATGTACCTGCTGCGTGAATGTATGTTTAAGTTACCGTCTGTGAATGTATGCAAGCTTGTACTTGTGCTGTGAATGTATACGTAGTGTACCCGTGCTTGATGCAATGTAGAGGTACCTGTGCTGGGTGAATAGTAGCAATACACGTCGCGTAGATGTCATGCAACTTGTACCTGTGGCGTGAACGTATGCAAGGTACCCGTGCTGATGAATGTATACAAGCTGTTTACCCGTATGGGACTCCGTCGATGTAAAGTTTACCTGTGCTAGTGAATGTATGAAGGCTGTAACCCATTGCTGTGTATGGTTGTAAGTGTACCCGTGCCTGCAGACTGATGCAAGTCGTACCCGGGCTGTGAATCCCGCCAAGTGTACCTAGTGTGTGTGAATATATGCATGTGTATCCTCCGTTGCTGATGAATGTGTATGCAAGTGTATGTAGTCGTGCTGTGAATTTATGTAAAGTGCTACCTGTGGCGTCTGTGTAACTGTATGTAAGATGTACCATGCTGTGAATGTAGGTAAGTTGTACTGGTGCTGTCGAAGTATTGCAAGATGTACTTGTGGCGTGTGAAGTTACGTAAGGCTTGTTACCTGTGCATGTGAATAGTATGTAAGTGTACCCAGTAGCTGTGAAATTGTTATGCAAGCAAAGAACATGTACCTGTTGCCTGTGAAGATAAGTTAAGTAGTGGACCCGTGCTGTGAATGTATGCAAGTGTACCACCTGGGCTGTGGGTGACACATATGTATGATAATCTTACCCCCTGTTTAGCTGTAATGTGTATAGCGCAAGTGGTCACCACCCCGGGCTGTGAATGTTCATGTTAAGCGTTGTTACCTCTCACTTGAATCTTGTTATTATTGTACCCCGAGCTGTGAATGTATGTTTAAAGTGTCACCGGCTGGTGAGAAGCTAGGCAAGTGTTATCCCGGCTGTGAATGCTAATGTAAGTCGATACCGTGCCTCTTGTGATGTAGTGCAAGTTACTCTCGTGGCTTAGTGTATTCTAATGTTAAGGTGGGAGTAACCAGAGTAGCCTTGCCTGTTTGACTAGTGATGTATGTAAGTGTACCCCGTGCTCTGCTCGCTAGTAATGAATGAATGCATTAAGTGTACCCGTGCTCGGTGAATGTACTGTAAGAGTGTGACCCGGGCTGTAGAATGTATTGCAAGTGTACCCCGGGCTTGTGAATGTTGTAATGTAACTGTACCCCGTAGGTTAGTGAAATTTATGCAAAGTGTACCCGGCTGTGAACGATTATTAGTTTACCGCGTTGCTGTGAACTGTATTTAAAGTGCCTATACCCTGCTGCTGTGAATGTAAACTAATGTAAGCCTTTACCTGGGTTCGCTATGTGAACGTGGCTATGTAAAGGTGTACCCCAGTTGCTGTGAATGTAATGTAAGATGTACCTTAGGTCTGTGATTATGTATTGCTATAAGTTTTGTACTTTGTTGCGTCGAGATGTATCGTATTAGTCTGTACCCCGATCCTGCTGATATGTATTTGAACGATGGTACACCCTGTGTGTGAGATTGATAATGCAAAGCTCGTACCCCGTTGCTGGAATGTATATGCAAGTAGCCTCTACAGTGTTCCGTCGTGGAATGTATTTTCAAGTGTCGCTACCCAAAGTGTTGTGAGATGTATGCCAAGATGTACCCGTTGCTGTGAATGTATGTAAGTGTTACCTGTGGCTGTTGAAATGTAAGGTAAGTTGTTACCTCCATGCGGTGAACTTGTCATGCACAAAGTGACCTGCTACTAGTGAATGATGCATGCAGTCTTGTGATTTGTGCTGTGAACTGGTACTAAGGTGTACGCGCGTGCTGGTGAAATTATGTAAGTGTACCCTGTTGCTGTAATGTATTGTTAAGATGAGCTACCCAGTGCTGTGAAGTAATGTAAGATGCTACCCGTTCTTGTGAAATGTATGTGGCAAAGGTTGTAGTTGTGCTGTTAAATGCTCTTATGCTTAGTTTGATACTCTTGATCTCAGAAGTTATGTTATGTGTACCCGTTGCTGTGAATGTATTGTATAAGCTGTTAACCACGGTGTTCTGTTGAATTGTATTTTGTTAAAAGTCATTGTTTGTTATGTTTCCACCACTGATCGCTGTTGAATGAGATTAATGCAAAGATGTAACCTTGTCTTAATGGTCAACTATCGACCTATAACGGGTAACAATGTGAAATGGGTATGTTAAATTGTACCCGTCCGTGCTGGAAGATGTAAGAGTTGTTACCCTCTTGGTGAATGTAATGCTCAAGGATTCACCCGTGTAGTTATGTTCTAGTCTTCCGGACATTGTTATGGCTAATCTGATCCACGTTCTGTTGATCATGTATTAGCAAGGATGTACCCCGGTTGCTGTGAATGTATGTAATTAACCTGTGCTTGAAGTCTATTGTAAGTGCTACCCTGCGTGAAGTAAAGCTTACCCTGTGCTGTGATTTCCAGTGTACTTGTGCTGTGAATGTACGTAAGTGTACCTGTTGCGTGAATGTATGTACAGAGTACCCTGCTCGGAGTGAATCGTATAGTAACTTACCGCCGCTGAATGATGCAAGTTAACCCGGTGTCCTCTGTTGTTAATTGTAAGTTACCCGTGCTGGAATGTAGCGACAGTGTACCACGGTCTGTGATGTATGTAGTGTAACCCGGTGGGCTGTGATGTCATTTAAAGTCTACCCGTGCTGTGACATTGTGATGCCAAGCGCTGTACCCTGGGCTGTGAATGTAATGAAGGTACCCGTGCTTGTGAAATGTTATGCAAGCTGTGTACCTCCGCTTGCCTGGTGAACTGTACTCGCAATAATTACCTTTCTCTGACATGTGAAGTTGTCACCGTACACGATGTACCGTTTTCGCGAATGTGTTAAGCTGTTTGTACCCTGCCTGGTTACACTGTATCATGCAAGTGCATCAAGTAATCCCGGTTCTCTGCTCGTGCATGTCAACAGTGTACCTGTGCTGTGAATGTATTGCAATGTACCTCTGTCATGCTTTAATGTTTTCATCCCAAGTGTACCGTGACTGTGACATGATGTTAAGTGTACCATGTGCTGTTGCATTGTACTTGTAAGTCGTACCACCTCTAGTCTGTGACATTGTGATGGACAAGTGTTACCTGTGCCTTTGTGCATATGTATACAACGCCACTATACTTGCTCTCTGCTAATAGTGACCCCGTAAGAGAGTGTTACCCTCCCCTCGTTGAAATGCGCTACAATGTAATCTATGATCTGCTTGTACTGTGGAATAGTATGTAAAACGTTATGTCACTCCGTTGTTGGATGTATGTAAACTTACCTGTGGCTTGAATGTATTACATAAGCTGTAGTTGTTGCTGTGAATTTAGATTAGAGTGTACCGTGCTATCGATGTTATATGTGTAGTAAGTTACCCGTGCTGTAATGTGGTTATGTTAGCTTTACCCGTTGCTGTGAAATGGTATACTTAGTTAAAGTGTACCTGTGCTGTGAGATGTATGGTAAGCTACGTACTTGTGCCTGTGCAATGTGTAATTGTACCCGTGCTGTGAATGTATGTAAGTGTAACCCGGTGTCTGTAAATGTATGCAAGATGTACTGCTCCCGGCGTGTTGTGAATAGTATGCAAGTGTACCCGTGGCTGTGAAGTATTGCAAGTGTACCCGTGCTTTGTGATGTATATGTAAGTGTACCTTGTGCTGTAATATGTAAAGGTTACCCCATCGTGACAGATGTTAGTGTACCTGTGCTGTGAATGTACGCAAGTGTACTTGTGCTGTGAATGTACGTAAGTGTACCATGTGCTGAATGTATTGTAAGTGTACTTTTGCTGTGAATGTAGTAAGCTATGTGACCCGGGCTTGTGAATGATATGGCAGTTACCCGCTGGAATGTATGTAATGTCCCAGTGACCTGTGAATTCGTATGCAAGTGTACCCGGGGACTATAATGTATGTAAGTGTACCCGGTGTGAATTATATAAAGTGTACTCGTTGCAGATTGAAGTTATGCAAGCGCTGTACCCGTGGCTGTGAATGTATTGGACAAGTGACTTGGCACGTGAATGTATTTTGCAAGTGTACCCGGGGCGTGAAATGTTTATGTGTAAGTGTGTACCAGTTGCTTGATGATGTTATGTAAGTGACCCGTTGCTTGGAATGGATGTAAGGTAACCTGCTGCTGTGAGTGTATGCAAAGTACTTGTGCTTGAATTTTACCGTTAAGATACCATGTGCGTATGTATGTAAGTAACCTCGGCTGTTGAATGTATGCAGTCGCGTTATACCCGTCTGTGAATTGTATGCAAGGTACTTGTGCTAGTGTATTGTATGTAAGTGTACCTGGGTCGTTTTCACTGTGTTTGAGTTGTTGATCTTCTTAACTTTCTAAGCCGGACATTTAGGTCATTCAATTGCCAACTCCTTTTTAAGTGCTGAGCTCTGCGTTTGCATCTCCCTTCGAGGGCAGCTTGGAGTACACTTCATCTGGAGGTGCAGCAAACGCAGCATTCAAAAATATTTTCTAATATCCATAAAGATTTTTCCTTATCCCATGACTTACTAAGAAATATGTCTGAAAATTAGTAAAGGTTTTTGCTGTTATTGAATTTTTTTTTTTTATTTCTGTATGTGTATCAATGTACTGTCTGCATGCAGGTCTGTGCACCCGTGTCGTGCAATGCCGCGGAGGTCAGAAGAGAGTCTCGGATTCCCCTGGAGCTGGAGCTCTCCTGGAATTGGAGTTTCAGACAGCTGTCGGCCGCCATGTGGGTGCTGGGGATCGAACCTGGGTCCTCTGCAAGAGCGGTTGGCGCTCTTAACCGCTAGGCCATCTCTCCAGCCCTGCTGTTATTGAATTTTTAAAAAATCCTGTTGTAATTACAGAATTGTTCTGCACCAGTTCAGGTCCAGCCTGTGCTCAATCTTTGAAGCTTCACTTTGAAAAACATACACTGTCTGTCTTTGCTGGAGGAAGTGCTCATCAGTTCATTAAATAAGCTTCCCATTTATGTTGGCAAAATATTACATGCTTATATGGATTTTTGCACACTTGGTTTTCAAATACTGATCACAGTATATTATAACTTTATATTATATCACAATAATTTGTTAATTTCTCTGTATTTCTGTCAGGTTTACATGGTTTTAGAGCTAGGTTCTTTGGTATATGTAAGTTTAAAATTATTACTTTTCTGGGAGATTAATTCTAATAAAAATACAGTGATCATATTTATCTTTAGTATCTGTGTGTGTGTGTGTGTCTGTGTGTGTGTGTTGGTGTGGCCATGCCACAGTATACTTTTTGCTCAAAAGGTTATTTTGTTGGACATAATATCTAGATTTCTTTTTGTTAGTAGTAATATATGGTATCTAATATATATTTTTCTTCTTTGTGCTATCCTTTTTGCTTCTTTATATGTTAAGTTCATTATAAAAATTCTTGGCTTTAAAAATCAAATTTGAGGGGCTAGAAAGATGGCTCAGCAGCTAAGAGCACTGACCATTCTTACAGAGAACCTGGGTTTGATTCCCAGCACCCACATGGTGCCTAACAACTATCTGTAACTCCAGTTATAATGGATCTGACACCCTCTTCTGACCTCTATAGGCATTGGACAACATAGGTTCACTTATGTACATGAAGGCAATACATTCATACACATAAAATAAAAATAATAAATAAAATATTAAAAATACTCATACAGGGCTGGAGAGCACCGACTGCTCTTGCAGAGGACCTGGGTTCTATCCCCAGCACCCACATGGTGGCTGAGAACCATCCGTAACTCCAATTCCAGGAGAACTCCAGTTCCAGGGGAATCCGACACCCTCTTCTTACCTCTGTGGCATTGCATGACATGGGTGCACAAACCTACATGCAGACAGTATATTCGTACACATAAATAAATAAATAAAATTTAAAAATTTAAAAAATACTCATACAAAAAATCAAATTTGACACTCTTCTCCCTCCGTCTTAATACTTTTCTTCCTCTTCCTTTCCTCTTTTAAGGTATTATTTATTATATATGTGTATGATGTGTGTGTGTGTGTGTGTGTGTGTGTGTGTGTGTCTTGGTGTGGCCATGCCATGGTATGCTTGTGGAGGTCAGAAGACTACTCTCTTTCACCTTATGTGAATTCCAGGAATTGAACTCAGATGGACAGGCTTGTGCAGCAAGCACCTTTACACACTGGGCCATTTCATGGGCACTTCTTTTGAGAAAGGATCTCATTGAGTAGACCAGGCAGGTCTCAAACTCATGATCCTCCTGCTTGGATCTATGGGTGTCAGCCACCACACCCAGTCCTTCATACTTTTTAATTGGCTAATTTAGTCCCTTTACTGTAAAGTCAGTGAAATTACTGACACAGTTTCACCTGCTTCTTCTGTCTTGTTTTATACTTTACATTTTCCCTACTCTATCCAAATGTTCGCCATCTTTTCTTGCTTGTTTGAAGCTGCCTTTTTTCTTTATTCTCTTTCCTTTGTATCGTATGGAATTTCTATCCTCTATTTTTTTAAAGCTATCCAAAACATTTTGACATGCATGGCTGAAAAGTTTGGTTGCATGGGAGCCCTCCCTCCTTCACCTAGCCTTTCCTTTGCACCAAACCATGCTGGGAGTCCCGCACTGTGTGGATTCTATTATCCACTTAGTGATACGAGGCTTTATATTTCTTGGCAACTTCCATATATGACAGCTCGTTTTTGCCTTGAGCCCCAACACTTGGAACAAGACAATGTTAACTGGGCCCTAGAACACAGAATGAGGTGGGTGTCTGCCAGCCAGCGCACGCTCATCCTGATGCCTACTGTCTTGACCCTTCAACCACCTTCTCTTACAGCAGCGCTTTGCTTCTTCCTTGAGATCGAGCTTTCTCCACATTTTGTCCATGCGGAAGAGGTGAGGCTGCCCTCTTTCCCTTTGTTCTGCCTCTTTAAAATTTTTTTATGTTTATGAGTATATTTCCTGCATGTATGTAAGTGCAACTATGCTGTGAATGTCTTTAAGTGTACCTATGCTGTGGATATATGAAAGTGTACCCGTGCTGTGAATGTATGCAAGTGTACCCGGGCTGTGAATGTATGTAAGTATACCTGTGCTGTGAAGGCATGTAAGTGTACCCATGCTGTGAATGTATACAAGTGTACCTGGGCTGTGAATGTATGTAAGTGTACCTATGCTGTGGATATATGAAAGTGTACCCATGCTGTGAATGTATGCAAGTGTACCCGGGCTGTGAATGTATGTAAGTGTACCCGTGCTGTGAATGTATGCAAGTGTACCCGTGCTGTGAATGTATGCAAGTGTACTTGTGCTGTGAATGTATGCAAGTGTACCCGGGCTGTGAATGTATGTAAGTGTACCCGTGCTGTGAATGTATGCAAGTGTATCCGGGCTGTGAATGTATGTAAGTGTACCTGTGCTGTGAATGTATGTAAGTGTACCTGTGCTGTGAATGTATGTAAGTGTACCTGTGCTGTGAATGTATGTAAGTGTACCCGTGCTGTGAATGTATGTAAGTGTACCTGTGCTGTGAATGTATGTAAGTGTACCCGTGCTGTGAATGTATGTAAGTGTACCTGTGCTGTGAATGTATGTAAGTGTACCCGTGCTGTGAATGTATGTAAGTGTACCTGTGCTGTGAATGTATGTAAGTGTACCCGTGCTGTGAATGTATGTAAGTGTACCTGTGCTGTGAATGTATGTAAGTGTACCCGTGCTGTGAATGTATGTAAGTGTACCTGTGCTGTGAATGTATGTAAGTGTACCCGTGCTGTGAATGTATGTAAGTGTACCTGTGCTGTGAATGTATGCAAGTGTACCTGTGCTGTGAATGTATGTAAGTGTACCTGTGCTGTGAATGTATGTAAGTGTACCCGTGCTGTGAATGTATGTAAGTGTACCTGTGCTGTGAATGTATGCAAGTGTACCCGTGCTGTGAATGTATGCAAGTGTACCGTGCTGTGAATGTATGTAAGTGTACCTGTGCTGTGAATGTATGTAAGTGTACCCATGCTGTGAATGTATGTAAGTGTACCTGTGCTGTGAATGTATGCAAGTGTACCCGTACTGTGAATGTATGTAAGTGCACCCGTGCTGTGAATGTATGTAAGTGTACCTGTGCTGTGAAGGCATGTAAGTGTACCCGTGCTGTGAACGTATGTAAGTGTACCCATGCTGTGAGTGTATGTAAATGTACTTGTGCTGTGAAATGCCCGAAGAGGACAGAAGGGGGGTATTGGATCTCCTGGTAACGTAATTATAGGTAGTTGTTAGCTGCCATGTAGGTGCTGGGATTTGAACCCAAGTCCTCTGGAAGAGCAGTCAGTGCTCTTAACCATTGTGGCATCTCTCCAGTTGCTACTCTGCCTCTTGGTGGGTTACTTACAGTTGGTTTCAAGGTAGACCCTAAATCCAACTCATTCAATGAAACTTAAGCCTGAAACTTTTATTGGAACAATAGAAGGAAGTATTTTTCCACTGGGGGTGAAATGATAGTGAGCTGGGGCCTGCTGGAGGTCACACGGGGAGAATGTGAGAATGATACGTGTTGACGGTGGGAAGCTGTGTGGAGAGCTGTTGAAACACAAGTTCCTGACAACCTTTGAGCATCTTTGTCCAGCCATAATTCTGAGTCCTTTAACCACCCATCATCCTCTTTAAACTGAGTTTTTCCTAGTTGCACTTAACAGTGTCCAGACTAACAACATTCCTAAATAAATGTTTTTTGAATCAGAACTTTCACATTGAGAGTGTTAAAATATATTCACCCACCAGGGGTCAGAATCAGCATCAGGGCTACTCCACATGAGAAACCTCCCCTCCGGTTCTCTCTAAACCTCAGATTTCTCTCTGAGAAAAACAGCTACAGCACCCCAGGACCACGGTAAGGGTCAGGTAGTGAGCACCAGGACCCTCTTCCATCGCTGGAGGCGCCTGCTTCTATCACCTAGTACCAAACAAAACCTTCACCTGCTATAACTCGTGTTTGTGCTTTGCATGTTATTCACACTGTTGGACAATGCCTTATGTTCATGGTGATGGGTTCAAACCTAAGGCCTCACCCATTCTATATAGATGCTCTGCCATAGAATTATGGTCCTAGGCTTCAATTTATTTTTTGATGACCAATTTCTATTCCTGTTTCAAGACTTTTCAGTCTTGAAACTCCTTTGGTGCTGTCTCTGAAGTTTCCCAAAATTGACTCCTTCCTGTTTGGACAGACATTCTGCCCCAACACTTATATATTTTCACATATGAAGTGGAGGAGGGTCCCTGGAGCACCCCAGGAAGGGTCTTTCTCACACCATGATCTCTGTGAAACTCCAGGTGACCCTCTCTTCAGGCCACACTTAGTTTGGGGTTGATTTAAAATACTGTGTGAATGAGAAATTCGAGGACACTCAGCTATCTGGAAGCCATCGGCCGGTCGTTTTGTTTCCTACAACAACCCAAATGACCTAATATGCTGAAATGACAAAACTTGGGCCTTCTGCTCATGAATGGTTTTTCTAATGATTTTCTTGTCTACCATGAGGCCCTGCTCTGGAGGAGTGGAGGTTTGGGGCAGGCTTGATTGGCAGAGGAGCCACCCAACCTGAAGTGTCCACAGTGGAGCGTGCCTTCTGTCCTCCATAACAGCTGTGAAGAGCAAGCTGGTATGGGCAACTCGAGCAAAGATCTCCTGGCAAAATCTTGTGAACACCTGGAGTTCATATGTGTAAACATATGTGCAAACATCCCTGAAACACCTTAGGATTTACTGAGAGCATCAGAAAATCACACATCCTTACTTTAATTTTTCCCCCCATAAGAAGGTAAATAGATTAGGAGAGCTTGGAAGCTTTAAGCCTCTAAAGGATGTCTAGTTAGGGTTCTGCAGAGCACGCATCCTAAATATCTGTGAGCACAGCCTGGTACCAGACAAGGACCTGGTACAGAGAACACTGGTTGTGAGTCCAGCTGCTGCCTGAGAACTGTTCTGGTAGGTCAGCAAAATGACTGGGGCTGGTGGGATGGCTCAGCAAGGAAAGGTGCCAAGCCCAAAGATCTGAGTTTATCCCTGGGACCCATGAGAACCAGCTCCCGTAAGCTGTCTTAGACTTAATAAACAATAACATGGCGCACCCATGTGCATGCACATGCATACACCACACACACACCACACACACACACACACACACACACACACAAGATTGCCAGGAAGCAGGACTTGCTGAGGTCCCGAGCTGGATCTATTCCCTGCAAAGGATCAAGTTTTCACACACCATGAACTGAGGATGCAGGTGGGTGCAGACGCCCCTAAACACTCGTATCAAAGGCCACTCTGAGCCCCTGACCACCTGACTGCAAAGCAGTCTTTCCCATATGACTTGCTGCTTCCGGGGGGGCAGGCGATATGCATGTGACAGAGTGGTACCAACAGGTCAGCCTGGGAGATGCCAAGGTAGTCTGGACAGAATGACTCATGTGTCACAGCACAAGTAGGTCAGCAGCTGTGGCACAGCCTGGAAGAGGCATCTGTGAGCAGATGGAACCTGTGGGTGGGCAAATGCAAAGAGAAATGAACCTAAGGGTTTGTACACATGTGTGGCTGGGTTTGTCCACACATAAACGTGATGTGTCAGTGCCTGGGAGTACATGGTTAGGTGGGCCTGTGAGTACGTGTGGACGTCTGTCATCAGAGTTCACTGTGTGGCACAGAAGCCAATTCATGGTTGGGGTTTGATGAGTGAGTAGCTGTGCTCTGAGGACACGGAAGGGAGATGTCCACTTGAGAAGGACGAGAGACAGAAAGGGTTCCATTGCCAACAGGATGGTCTCCATTGTGGTATGATCTCACAAGAAGTGGAGAGCTACTGGCGGAGCAGAGGAGTTTCAGGAATTGGCTAACATACCTGGCACCCTTGGGACCAATTCTGGGCACTGAGGGGACAGCAACCATAGAAGGTCACTGTCCACTAAGTAACTCCTGCACACCAGGTCTAGTCTCAAGCATTCCCATGCTGGCTCAGTTAATTCTCACACAAATGGATGTCACTCTCTTCTTCATATGGAGGAGCCAGGAAACATGCTAAGGTAACATGGCTGGCTATGCTCTGCACATGAGTAGCATGCTCATGGGAGGGGAGGTGAAGGCACAGGGAGCCCCGATTCCTCCTCCCCATCTCCTGCCCCTGTGTCACTCATTTCCTGCTGCTGTGCTGGGCTGATAAACCATAAAATGAGAATGGTCCTGGATAGGCACTCATGCATTTCCCTTCACTGCCCCATGCGGTGTGCAGGATACGTTTGCCATATTACCCCTAAGAAGATGAGGAACTGGGACTCAAACAACTTCAGTTACTCTCCCAAGGGCTCACAGCATATGAGGAAGGGACACAGCCTCCAGAAAGCCTGCTGCACCCCAGTTCCCTGCCCCTCATGCTTTCTTTAGGATGCATGTGGCAGGGTTGGGAGGGGCTGTTCGGTCCCATCCCTCTGAGATATGGGTCTCACTCAGGTCTCCTCAGCCCTAGTCTTTCACTCACCCTATTCTTTATTGTGTTGCTGTATGCATTTGTGCATGTGGAGGTCAGAGGACAATTTGCAGGAATTAAGTTTTTTCTTCCCCTATGTTGCTCTCATGAATCAAACTCAGGTCACCTATACTGAGCCATTGTGTAGTCTTCAGGGTTGAATATTTAAGATGAAGGTGATCCTGGGCTCTCTGTCAACTCGTGCTAGTGGCTACCTTATGAAAAAGACCCCAAGATATCTGAGGCAATCCCCAAAGCTCATTCCCCTACTCATTACACCGCATCCTCACAAACAGACAGAAGGGCATGCTACTCCATCACTGGGGAACCTGTAGCTTGGAGAGGCTTGTTGTTCGATCCAGCTCTGAAGCTCTGTGAACTAGGCCAGATCCTGGGTGCCCATGCTAGTCTATTTGCTCTGAGACCTTGAAGGTGAGCCAGGGCTTCCCCCTCCGATATCTCCTCTTTGGCTCCGTCAGAGACTCTTGCCCCTTCCCCTGTCCCTACTGCCCATCTTTAAAGTCCAGTGGTCCCTTCTGTTCTATGCCTTCTGCCATAGTTAGCCACCTACACACCACATCCAGGATCTTATTGACGATGTGGTTTTGAGGAAGTGATACCTTCCCATTGTCGCTACCTATAGGGAGTCTTGTACAGTCCGCCCCGAAAGACAAGAAGTGGAGCAAAGGTCCTAAAATATCCCTTCCCTTGGGCCAGTAACTCTGTTTCCAGAAACTCGGTTTTTAGGAAAATAGTTTGAAAGAAATAGGAATGTTTCCTTGCATGGAGATGTTCATCATAGAGTTGCTTTGCAATAGCAAAACAGACTGAGCTACGGCAGGCGAGGGCCTCCTGGAGTAACAGCCCCAGGGCCCTTCATGTCCTCTCCCAGCCAGCTGTGAGTCGATGGCCAGTGGGGGCTCCAGCTAGGCAAGTCACCATTTTTAGGCCTTTCTATTTATTTCAGTTAATCCTTTCAAAATTGGTAACTTTCCATTTTACAGATAGGAAAGTGAGGCCTGGAAAAGTAAGGAAATGTGCTCCTACACAGTCTGGCCCCATGGGCTGAAACTTCTCTGGCATAGCAGTGATCACCAGTTACCATAAGTAGGTTGAACGGCAGTTAGTATGAGGTGCCTCCCAGGTAGGGCAGGGTGGCATACTAATGTGAGATGGCCTGCCCTGCTTGTCCACACCAGCACCATCCACACTAGTAAGGCAAGAACAGGGACAATCTAGACAGATGCTAGATGCTCTGGTGAGTCAAGGGACATGGGGCTTGCAAGGGCCCCATTAGGGCAGTGCCGTGCCCCACCAGGTAGGAGGGGAATGTGGAAGGGGAGGAGCATTAGAAGCTAGAGTGGGCGCTTCCCCAAGCCTCTCCTTACGGTCAGAAGCGGACTGGGGGTGACGGGGGTTCACCAGAGGACGAGCTTGAGGGTCTGGCAGCACAGACACTTATGCAGCACTTCCTGTCCAACCTGCTTCAGAAGGGCCGAGAAGACCGTGTACCCTGATTCTCCTGTTTTGATTGGGGATGCAAAAATCCCTGGAGTCTCTGAATCTATGGTGAACCCCAGCTGAATCTGGGAGCCTACTTGTTAGGGGCGTTCTGAGAGTGAGATCTGTACTGACTTATATTCTTGACCAGAGAGCTTAGGAGAAGGACAGCTGTGTGATTCAGGCCAGATCTCCCAACAGGGACAGGGATAGAGGGGCCCAGACAGCCTGGGGAACTTACCCCAGAGGCTGGAGGTGGGGAGGGTCGGTCCTGTTCTGACTGTCTTCAGCATCCAGAGTCACTGGGGTCACAGATGGAAGTGACAGAGTTGCCTGACACTGGAAACTTAAGGTTTTTCTTCATCTGTGAAATCGTGGCCTGTCAGCTCCCTGTGTAGAATGAAAAGAAGACTTTTACAGCAGGGTTAGCCGCATGTGGACGTGTGCTGACAGTCCCTCCCCTACACCCTGGAGGAAGTGCTGATATGATCACTCCACTTTTCAGACCAGAGCAGTTTCTGAGAGAGGGAGTAGTGCCCAGGTCAGCCAGCCACCCCTTGGCTGTGCAGAACTGTGACTTCAGGGGTTGGTGGCAACAAGAATGAGGATCGTCTATGACTTTCTATTGTAGATTCCATTTGAGCCAGAATTACCATGCCCTAAAAGAGGAAGCAGGGAGGCCTGGAAGATCATGAAACCCAAGACACTTATGAGAGTCACGAAGCTCAGGAAACTTTACTCTTGAGGTTATATGAAAACAATTATGTTGAGGAAGGAGGTTGGGGTGAGGGCCATGAGCTGTGCCAGGAGCTGCGGTGATCTGAGCTCTGCCATTCATGCTGGGGTGGGCTTTTAGTGATGCTCCTGAACCCCAAAGGTTCCACTGATTCCCCTGGATAGACTTGGATGGGATTGTTACTTGGGTCTACTGTTGCCCTCTGTGCCTGGGGTGATGCCAGGCCTTGGGTCATGATGGCCTGTAGGTAGTGTTCAAATGCAGAAGGACTGAGTCCTATCTGTGGAGTGTGATGCAGTCTGCCCCATGCGCTGTGGATGAGATGCAGTACAGCAGAGGGCAAGCAGACCTGTTGATGCCCCGTGGGAGTGCTCGCCACTCTTCAGCACTCGGAACAGGCTCTCTTCATTTCTTATCTCTAGGCAGGGAGGAAGTGGTCCTACTTGTCTGGAGCGCCCGGGAGATGGAGATACCTTGCAATGCTACCCCACCCTGGCCCCTGGCATGAGAACCCTGTGGCTCACTGTGTTTTTGCAGGGGCAGGAGCAGGGGTCAGAAATATTAGGTCCTTTTTAAAGACAGGGAAATTGGGTCTCAGAGGACCTGTTGGGGTCATAGCCAGACAGCTCTACTGAGGCAGCAGAGGCATGCGGAAGTCAGGCTGCCTGTCGCCAGGTTGGGCCTCTTATCGCAGAGCCACCTTGTGCCATGAGGTGCCCCGCCTGGCCCTGCTCTGGCACCTGCAGTTCATTGTGATAAGAGTGCATTCTAGTGCATTTGCCTCCTCATGCTAAGCAATTCATTAGTATGTAAAACATAGGCCTCACTGTTCATGCCAGAGATCCTTGACACAACACAGTTGGGGTGTGGGCATAACTTAACTTCCTCATTAAGGGGTTATATGTTATTATTGGAAGGCTCCCCAACTTTCAGATGAGGGATACAAGGTTCAGGGTCAGTACCCAACATGAGTACTTCAGCAGCAGAACCCAAAACTTTTCAGTTTCTCATTTGCAGAGAGTCTAAAGGGGAATGAAACCCACTACTGACCATGTGGCTGTGCTGACCACGTGTGCGTGCGTCTATGCTGGGTGCTGTGTGTGAACTGGTGCTAAATCTCAACCTAATCCTTTTATGGAAGTGCTTTTACACCTGTTTTTCAGATGAGCAAACTGGGGCTCAGAGAGGGCAAGGCATGTGTGCAAGGCATGTGTTTAAGGCTATAGAATGAAGGGCTAGCAGGGCAATCACTTCCTATCAGCACCAGCACCAGCACCAGCACAGCACCAGGACCAGCACCAGCACTAGCATCAGCACCAGCACCAGCACTAGGACCAACACCAGCACCAGCACCAGGACCAGCACCAGGACCAGCACCAGCACCAGCACCAGCACCAGGACCAGCACCAGCACCAGCACCAGCACCAGCACCAGCACCAGGACCAGCACCAGCACCAGGACCAGCACCAGCACCAGGACCAGGACCAGCACAAGGACCAGCACCAGCACCAGCACCAGCATCAGCACCAGGACCAGCATCAGCACCAGCACCAGCACCAGCACCAGCACCAGCACCAGCACCAGCACCAGCACCAGGACCAGCACCAGCACCAGCACCAGGACCAGCACCAGAACCAGCACCAGGACCAGCACCAGCACCAGCATCAGGACCAGCACCAGCACCAGCATCAGTACCAGGACCAGGACCAGCACCAGCACCAGGACCAGCACCAGGACCAGGACCAGCACCAGCATCAGCACCAGGACCAGCACCAGCATCAGCACCAGCACCAGCACCAGGACCAGCATCAGCACCAGCACCAGGACCAGCACCAGGACCAGCACCAGCACCAGCACCAGCATCAGCACCAGCATCAGCACCAGCACCAGCACTAGGACCAGCACATGATTGTCCAGCCCACTACTTCTTCATATTGAAGGCTAGAAAAAGAGTAGAGTTTCACGACCCATCAAAATGTTCTGGGCCGGCCCTGCTGGTTGAGGTGTGGTCCTGGGGAAGCCCCCGGAAGGAGCCGGCCCTGCTGGTTGAGGTATGGTCCTGGGGAAGCCCCCGGAAGGAGCCGGCCCTGCTGGTTTAGGTGTGGTCCTGGGGAAGCCCCCGGAAGGAGCTGGCCCTGCTGGTTTAGGTCTCCTGAGCTGAACAGAAAAAAGGAATGGCACTTGGGTGGAATTAGTCACAGAAGCCCTAAGAAACAACTCCAGGATGATGTCAGCAGGCAGGATACAGGGGACTTGTGAGGGACTGACGTGAGGTTGCTGCTTTTAAAAGCTCACTTTGTGTGATGGTGTGATGTGTGAGGAGACCTACAGGTGAGGTGTCACCTACAGGTGGGCTGCAGAAACAGCAAATAGAGCTGAGGAGCCAGCTCTCAGCCACGGGAAGGAAGGACCGGCCAGCTTGTCTACTCTCCCTCCTGAAGTCTCCACCTGGGCCAGCTGTGCCCTGGTCCTGTCCACTCATGACAGGCTGGATCATTCCCCTGCAGGCTTCTTGGCAATGTTAAAAGCTTTGAGCGAGGGACTGGAGAGATAGCCTAGTGGTTAAGAGCACCGACTGCTCTTGCAGAGGACCTGGGTTTGATCCCCAGCACCCACACTGCAGCCGAGAACTGTCTGTAACTCCAATTCCAGGAGAACTCCAGTTCCAGGGGAATCTGATGCCCTCTTCCAACCTCTGCGGCATTGCACGACACGGGTGCACAAACCTACATACAGACAGTACACTCATACACATACAAAAATAAATAAAATTAAAAAAATATATATTAAAAAAAAAACCTTTAAGAAAGCTTTGAATGAGTGCCAGTTCTTGCCCCTAGAAGAGGAGCAGGAAGGGCAAGCTATTAGTTAGCAGGGACTCTGGGAGCTGACCTTACTGCAGGACAGATGATGTCCCAACTGCCCTGGCAGCTTGCTGAGCCTCCTGCCACTGGTGAGCTGCTGGGCCCATCTGCCCTCTGCTCCCAGGAGCAGAAGACACCACAGCTGAGCCCTCTGGGAACTGAGCTCTGGGGAACGGAGCTCTGGCCCTTCCGTAGCTGCCGTCTGGACCAGGCAGGCACCACCTCTTAGCTGGTCTTGGCTTCTTTCCAGCGAACACTACAAAGATCAGAGGGAAACGTGGACACTCAGGCGCCCAGAACCCGAGAACACTCAGCAGTTGCAGCTGCTATTTCTTTGTTTCCCATAGATCTCAACTTCAGTGGAACTTGCTAGCTTGTGTCAGTTGGGGCAATTTTCTAGACTTATTGGAGCCTCAGTTTCCCATTATAAAGTAGAGATTAGGGTCTGGAGAGATGGCTTGCTGTTAAGAACATACATTATTTTTGCAGAGGACCTGAGTTTGGTCCCCAGCACCTGTATCAGACAGCTTACAGTATGCCTGTCCCCCAGTTCTAGGGGAGCTGATGCCTGTTAGGTACCTGCACTCATGTTCACGGATGCACATTTATACACATAATTGGAGAAAATGAAGTGGAGATTAAGGATGACCCTGTTTCACAAGGTTGTTGTGTGAATGAAATGCACTCTCTAGACTCAAGGACCTATCCCCTGCCTGGGTGAGCAAGGATTTTCTATTTGCATATCAAAGCTCACCTCCAGGTGTTCCGTCTGGGGTGTGCTTCTAGGGACTTGCATTGTCTCTCCTAGGTGGGGACGCTGAGTTCTGATCCTTGCACTTGGTGCTCTGAGCCATTACCAGTCTGCTCTGTAACTACATGAGCTCTTACAGAGGGTTGGATGACAGTGTGAGGTGGGGACCTTACTTTACCTCTCTGTGCCCCTTAGCACTTAGTGCAGGGGTGGGAGCATGGTTTCCCCCACCTCCTCCAGCCCCAGGATGACTAACACAAAGGAACAAGGTCAAGTGTGCAAGTGGCAAATGGTGACAGCTCAGTGAGTGCTGGCCATTTCTGCTGAGTGTGTGTTCAGTGACTGTTTCTCTGAGGATTAGCGTTAAAAGGTCGTTTGATCATTAGGTAGGACACTAGGCTGGGAAGACCAGTACAGTGCCAACCTCTCCAGTCTAGCCTCTCACCCAGTGCCTTTTCCCCCATGGTGAACCAAACTAGCTTTGCTGCCTCCTGAATGAGAGAGATGGAAGAATATGGTCAAAGGAGCATTTTGTCTACCAGGAAGGGGCATGGCAGTCTCCTGGTGCAGGAGACACCCTGGGCTGGCTTGGAGGATGGACTTGAGAGGGGGTGTCTAGAGCTCAGGATGACAGGGATGGTGCTGTAGCAAGAGTTCAGGAGGAGGAGCAACAGGGTTTTCTATAGAGCGAGAGGGAGAGGAACAGGAGCTAGGTCTATCCACGTTGGGAGGACAGAAGGATGGGGCCCAGGAGTCTAGTGGGGCAGCTGTGTCCTCCCAGCAACTCATCAGAACCCAGAACCCAGAGGAAGGCATGGTTCTGATAAGGGCTTGCAAATGGATGAATGAACACATGAATGCACGAGTTGGTTCCACAGACCAGGCGGGGTCTGTGGGAACAGATAGACACTGGCATTAGCTGAGCCACTCCCTGTGCCTGGTGCTCTGCAGGCTTCTGTTCATGACTCCTCTTGCCAGCTTAGGCAGGAGCTGGCTTTGCACAGAGTGAGCTTCCTCTGTGTCGCTCAGGCATTGCTCAGGGTTCTCCCAACCACACAGTGACTTTGTCACCTGTGGATTTATTGAGATCCTATTCTGATTCTGCCACACTTCCCAGCCTGGACAAGTCTTCGAGGTGGAATCCATTTTCCTCCCTCTTGTGTCTCTCGTACTCCATACATCCAATGTTCTGCAGGATTTTCTTTTTCTTTATGAGAATTTGCTTTCTTCTCTCTCCCCTCCCAGGAGCACTTACTGCCTCCCAGCTGTCACTCTGCTGGCCCACATGCCCTCTACACAAAGCCCTGATCTGCTGACCACAGCCTTCTTTCCAAGGCTTAAATATACTAAGGCTATCCCTGCTAGCTCCTGTGCCTCCCCTTCCCCAAACTCTACAGCACAATGCCTACATTCTCGGCCCTACTTCAAGGCCCAACCTTCCCAGCTCTCATCCTATTTCATCCTTTCTTGAGCATTTCCAGAACAAGAGCTGATTTGCACATGGCTCTTTGAGTGCTCTGCAGAGGATACAGTTGAACACTCGTCACTCCTAAGTCATAGAGCTGGGCTTCATACTTTGGGATTCTGATTGGAAAGGCAACTTAGTTAGAAAGAAGGGCCTCTCGGCTCCAGAGTCAGGAGCTTACTGTCATGGTCCCAGCTGAGTGGCCCTTGACCTTCAACATGGCCTATTTAAAATGAAGGTAAATGTTCTATCCTAGGGGAGCCATTAGGAGAATGAGAGAGCTGTCTGTAAAGTGCTTGTGAAGTGGTCTCAGCACATAAACCATCACCACCCACACAGATGGCCGTCTCAGGGCCTCTATCTGGCATGAAGGGTTACCTGTCTGGGGTTCCCTGGGGGACTGTGATTTCCATCCCACTCCATACTTGGAGTTTCAAGGGCTTCTCTTCTTGCCACCTGGCCTCTCGGCTTTGGCTCCTGGATAGAAGAGAGTTGTTCAACCTCAGGGAAGTTGTGTGGGCACTGTGGCTGGCAAGCTTGCAGCAGAAGAGCTGCTGGTAAGCTGTGCGGAAGTCTCTATTGAGGGCAGCGTACAGGATGGGGTTCAGGGCTGAGTTGGCGTATCCCAGCCACAGAACAATGGCTTCAATGACCTCATTGATGGCATCGTCCCCTCTGAGGCCGCGATAAACGAATGTGGTGAAGTAGGGAAGCCAGCAGAAGATGAAGGCTCCCATGACAGCAGCCAGCGTCACGGTGGCTTTGTGTTCTCTGATGCTGGCTGCCTTCCAGGGGCTGATGTGATTGATCCTCTTGGCCTGCTCCCTGGCAATCTTAAAGATGCGGTAGTAGGTGATGCACATGATGAGCAGAGGCAGATAGAAGGTGACCAGCCCATCCACCAGCGCATACACCTCGTTGACCTGCACTTTGCACTTGAGGGTGTCGTTGCCCCTGCTGGTCCCATCCCTGCTGTTCCACCCCAGGTGGATAGACAGAAAGGACAGGGTGATGGAAATGACCCAAATGAAGACCAAAGAAATGGCAACTCTAACAGGGGTGACCAGCACAGGGTACCGCAGTGGGTCCGTGACGGCACAGTAGCGGTCCAGGCTGATCATGAAGAGGTTGAGGATGGAGGCTGTGCACAGCATCACGTCCAGGCTGGTGTAGATGTTGCAGAAGACCTGGCCAAAGCTCCACTTGAAGGACAGCTGGTAGATGGCAGAGAAGGGCAGCACCAGGAGGCCAAGAAGCAGGTCAGTGACTGCCAGGGACACAATGAAGCAGTTGGTCAGAGTGCGGAGCCGACGGTTCAAGCCAACAGCCAGGCAGACAACCACATTGCCAGCAACAGTGACGAGGATGAGGAGGGTGAGGACCACACTGATGGTGACTCTGAATACAGTGGAATCCAGACAACAGGAAGGGACTGTGTCATTGGGCTCCATCCTGGGACCCTGAGGCTTCTGCGCTCACCCCTTGGCAGTGCCACTTCTCAACCACTGGCTTCAGGCTCCCAACAAAGCCAAAGGAAAGGGTTCAAGTTGGGAGGTTTCCGTGGCTGGCCCAATGTCGTTCTTCTAGGACTAGATCAAGCAATTCCTTATGTAGTGCAGGACAAGAGTCAGAATGAAGTAAGGCAAGGCCAGCTTCATGGCTCAAACTCCAGTCATCAGCTGGTCACCCAGGCCAGCTTCCTCCCAGGTTTGTGGTAGGTGTCCACCATCTAGGTTTCATATGGAGATGGAAACCGTAGGGCACGTGCCTTGGGGGGCTTTGGTTTTACATGGAAGGGATCACAGGCGTATCCTGTCATGTCATTTTTCCATGGCTAGTACCCGTTCCTATCCATGAGATAAGGTCAAGGACTGTTCATCTTCCTCTCTGGGTCATATGGAAGGCAGGAGCTGAAAACACAAAGGTTGAACGTTGAGCTCTTGGGAACTAGACCAACAGTGTGATCTGGTTCAAGATGAGTTCTTCTAGACCTCCATGACTCGACAAGAAACCAGGAGACATGGGCTCTTGTTTAGGTGCCTTAGGAAAGACAGAGGCAGTTGGGATTCATGTGGGAAGGAGAAGGGGGCCAGGATGAAAGCTATGACACACGTTCTGTGAGAAAAAGCTGGAAGGGCAGTCTAGAACCTAACCGGACCTGCATTCATCTGCTCCTGCTGGCTGGGCAGTCTAGAACCTAACCGGACCTGCATTCATCTGCTCCTGCTGGCTGGGCAGTCTAGAACCTAACCGGACCTGCATTCATCTGCTCCTGCTGGCTGGGCAGTCTAGAACCTAACCGGACCTGCATTCATCTGCTCCTGCTGGCTGCTGATGGCTGACCCCACTGGTAGGTATTGAGTATCTATTGATAAATTAGACAATGAATGATTGGATAAAGAAATGCAATAAATTTACTCTTATAATGTGTCAAGAACACTCTAACTTAGTGTCAGCCTTTTCAGAGGAAGGACCAGGGACCTTGGACTCTGCTCTGTAGCTGCATCAGACCATGAGCAAAGGGATGGACATGGAAAGGTGGATTTCATATCTTCTACTATAAAATTGTCTTGATCTTTTTCCCACAATGATTTAGAAACCATTCTTATCTCCTGTACGACAGCAGGAGGAGGGCCAGACTTAGCCTGTATCTTGTCACCTGCTGTCCCTGTGGTTTGTCAACCCCCCTTGCTCAATGCTCAACATCTATTTCTAACTCTTAACATGATCCTCGAGGACTATAATCCTGTCCCCATCTGGTCGGCTGGTACAGAACTCACCTGATCCTGGTGGCTACACAGTGGCTGGTGGCAGTTTTCAGCCAGTCTATGACATTTCAGCATTCCAGGGACTCCTCACCTCGCTCCCTTCTTCCTCCCTTCCCTCTTCCTTTCTTCTTTCCTACTGCAAATGCCACTCAACACTTGGCTGTACACACAATTCTTCTTGATTAATTAAGAGCTCCTGGTCTCCAGATCACCTCCCGAGTCCCTTCCAGCGATGACAGTTTCCAGTAGATGATCAGACCGTGGGGTGGGTCTTTTGTACACGGCCTTCCTGGTCTGTCAGCAAGTAGCCAGCAGGGTCTCCGGAGGATGGCGGCTGTGGAGATCTAAAGGACAGTGGGACCCTCTCAGCAGCAGCAGCAGCTCTCGATGGGGCATAAATTCTGCCTCTCTTGGGCTCTTGCCTGGATAAGTTCTGCAACCTGAATAGAGATGCACCATTTAATCCTAACGGCTGTGCTGGAGCAGGGCTCAGGGCTCCCCACTACCTTCTGCTGCTCCAGCTGGCTCAGCCTCTCAGCCCTATGATCTGGGCCTCTGGGTGTTATTTTTAGACAGTCTTTTCATTACATAAATAACCCAAACAGCATGGGTCTCGCCACCACACTTAATTAACTTTGAAGGGCTAGCAATAAGGATCTATATTTTTGATAAAAAATTTTCTTTGCATTCCTTTATAGTGAGGTCTACTGATTTTGGCATTAGGCTTATATTTAAGTTAATATTTGGTAGAGTTTTACAGTCTAAGTGAGCTTTATCAGTGTAATTAGAAATTCCCTCCCTCCCTCCATGTCCCCCTCTTTCCTTGTTCTTGCCGTTTTTACCTCCCTCCCTTCGTCCTTCCTTCCTTCCTTCCTTCCTTCCTTCCTTCCTTCCTTCCTTCCTTCCCTCCCTCCCTCCCTCTCTCTCTCCTCTCCCTTCTTGTCTCCTTCCTTTCCTCTTGTTTTCTTTATCAGTTTTCTTTTCCGAGGCCCCCTGGTGCACTGGAGCGCTTCAGTACTGGGGGTGCAGCACAGATGAACAGCTCTGACTCCTTGTGGAGGTTTTTATTTCTTTTTTTCTCTTTCAGGAACCACACTTCTGCTGTATTTCTATTTAAAGCTCAGCTTCTCAAAAGTTTTTGGTGAGCATTCTGAAGGCAGGGGTTTCTGAGAACTAGTTCCAGCCTACCCTGTGAGTGGAGTGGTCACCCTGGAGGGTCGTATCATCTGCTTGTGGAGCAATTTCCACAAGTTCCCTTTTGCCTACAAGAATCTTTCTTGTCACCATGGTGGCTTATGAAAAAGACACTTTTTTGAACTTGCCTTTCAAATGCCAAAGTAGTGTCCCCATAGCATACAGGGAATGCCAACTATCTGAGCTGTCATATAGCCAAGCCCTTAGAGCCCAGAGGTGGCTGCTGTGATGTTTGGTTGGATAGGGCCTTCCCTGCTGTCTCTGTCCCCCACATGCACACGACCCTGGAACTCCTTTTCTCCATATTTCTTAATGGATGTCTCTTTGGGGCTTAGATTCAACCAATTCTTTTGGTTGTTGCCCAGCCTGGGGCAATGCAGCTACAGATCTGTGACAATAGTATCTGTGTGTTGGCAGATTTACAAGTGGCAACCTATGGGAACCACATGAACTTCTACACGAAGTAACAGACCCCTGAACTGTGGCACATCTGTACTGAATCACCATCCTGCTACGTGACATTTCACATGGCAGATAAAATATCACTGAATTCTCAGAACAACCCAAGCAATGAGAGAAAGTGTCTCCTTTTACCACTGAGGCGTCTGTGGACAAAGGTCCACCTTATGCCATTCCTTTGATAACTGGCAGAGCCTGGATTCAAAATCAGTGTCATGATTTGGATAAATGTCCTCCACAGGGGTGGGGGTGAGGTGAAGGGGGGCATTAAGAGGTAGGGTCTAGAGGGAGGAAGTCAGGTCATTTATATTCTCTCTCTCTCTCTCTCTCTCTCTCTCTCTCTCTCTCTCTCTCTTTTTCTCTCTCTCAGCTGCCATGAGGTAAGCAGACCTTCTCTGCCATAATGTACCATGCTGACACAGGCCCAAAAGACTATGGGCTGAAACTCCTGAGCTGTGAGCTAAAATAAACTTATTTCCTCATTGTTTACCTCAGAAACTTTGTCACAGTGATGGAAAGATGACTGATATCACAGTCAAGTTCCTTTGGCCTGTCCTTGGTGTGCATTCTTTGATCAGACTTTACATGTTGCCACCTATATCTTACCATTCATTCACCTGTCATCTATGCATGCATGCTTGTGTCCACCCACATTTCCTATTACCCATTTAATTCATGGAAGATATGAATACAGGGTGTGTGTGTGTGTGTGTGTGTGTGTCTGAATGGACATACAAGAGTGGGTTTATGAGTTTATAGTGAACATTTACAAGCAGTCAAGGAAAGCTGAACACTCAGAGAGCATACACAACATCTTGCTAAGTCTTCAAGCAGTTTTGGAAAGGTCTACTCTATCTTCTTCCTTCTGTGTATGTGTGAGAAAGATGAAATCAGCCACTTCCGTTCCCACTTCTCAGGCCGCCCACAAACGCTTTAGTTGCATGTTTTACTACTTCCCTTTGGCCATGTCCTAGCTTGGCCTTAATACCACGGAAGAGGCCCTTTCTGGAGAATTTATTCATCAGAGCACAGTCTCTCCTCCCCTTGCCAGTAACCGCCACCTTAAGGAACAGCCGGCCTGCTGTGTGCCTCCTCCCAAGCAGCCTCTGTGTGCAGCCCTCAGGAGCGGCTGCAGCCAGGGCCTCAAGACGTCTCTGTGTGCATGTTAAACCCACTCGACCATCATGCTGGGCTCTATGTGGCCAAGTCTGTTCTGGTCAGTTCCCACGGCTGCTCTCAGTTGTCTCAGCACAGACTCTTGGCTGGGCACCCAAGGCTCTTAGTGACCTGGTCCTATCTTCCTTTTCAGTCTTAGCTCCTGCCTGCTGGCTGAGTGCCCTTTGTGCCCGACTCCACTCAGAGCTATGGTGGTATTTACTTTCTCCTGGTTCTGAAAGTCCCAGGTCGCTCTGATGCTGTGCTGTTGTGTGTGCTGTCCCCTGCCTGGGCGTCCTCTGTCCTTAGTCTGGGACGCTCTTATTCTTCTTTCAAGGTTGGGCCTCCCAGTGCTTCTCCAGGAAGTCGACAGAGGTCATTTCTCCATTCCTCTCACTTCTCACCTGTCCTGGCTAGAGCTCCTATGCAAAGTTCTTGTGGGGACAGAGTTCATGGGAACTTCCTTCCCGGAGAGGTATTGGGTGACTTGCCATCTGACCTGTCTCCCCAGAAATTGAGCTAGGGTAATGTCTGGAGCACTATTGCTGTCTGCCTCAGGACATGGAGGGTGGAGGGCAAATCTGGGTTAGTCTGATGCCTCAACTTCTACCAGGCTGCTCCTAACCCAGAGCTCCCAGGAGAAATGCTACAGGCTGTCCCTTCTGCTGTTCAGAAAGAGGGGGCGCCATCTAGGAAAGCAGCCATGCTGGACCAGTCCCACCAGATCAAGCTGGGCCTGCTGCTTTGTCTTCAGTGGGAGGTGGAGTAGGTGCTCTCCTCGCCTGCAGGGCCAGGCAGGAAGTTGACCTGGTGTGCAAGCAGCCAGCGATGTGGGGGACTGGAGACCCATGTTCTCCCTCAGAGGTGCACATTTCCTGCACTAACTTACAACAGGAAAGGAACATGTGACTCCTCGGAGAGCCTTTCAGTTAAGTGTAACTGAAACAGCAACCCTGTGATGTAGGTGTTAAGAGTCTCATTCTAGAAAAATACTCCGGGAAGTGGAAGGAAGGCAACGTTGGACAGCTGGGGGCAGGGCTGACAGAAAGGAATCCAGTGTTGGACAGCTGGGGGCAGGGCTGACAGAAAGGAATCCAGTGTTGGACAGCTGGGGGCAGGGCTGACAGAAAGGAATCCAGTGTTGGACAGCTGGGGGCAGGGCTGACAGAAAGGAATCCAGTGTTGGACAGCTGGGGGCTCTGCTTCCCGTATGGTGACTTCAGAGCATCTGGCCTTGAGTGACGAAGGTGTCTTGGACTGACACTTCTTCACTCAGTGGATATGAAATGAAGAGAGTAAGGGAACCGAGACCTTGGGTGCCTCACGTGCCCACGGCATCTTTATTCGGCTCCCAAGTGTCTCAATCCATGAATGCCCCATACATTTCCTGAGTGCCCTCCAGGTGCAGACCCTGTGCTGGGGTCTTGGGATAGAGCAGCGAGCAGACACAGATGGAGTAGGGGCAAGGGAGGGGGATGAAATTTAGAAGCCATGATGGAGATCTTGCTTATTTGATTGTAGCTGTACCAAGTTCTCTGCAGGGACATGGAGGGGGCCACAGGGGCTTCCCCAAAGAAAACAGAAATGAGGGAACTGAGGGAAAATGGGGGACAAGCAGGTCCCACTTGGAGAGGAGGCATCCACAGGAGCCTGAAAGGCAACCAGTGGTCTTAACTAGCAGGCAAGGGAAGCTTCTGACAGGGGCAGAGGTCTGTGAGCAGAGCATCTGCAATTGGGAAGGAAGGAAGGGGACCCTGGGTCTCCATCCTCCTGCTGCCACTGATGGCACCTGAGAGTATGTGAGCAGGTCCTCACGGCCATGCTAGGCACGGCAGCAGCCGGTCAGACACCGATGCCACTGGGTCTCCGGAGGGCAGCTCATTCCATAAGCCACATATTCTCAGACCATCGTTTCTGTGTTTGGCCAGTTCAGCGTGCCACCTGCCAATACGGTGAGGGAGAGAAGGAGCAGCACCAAATGGACTCCAGAAGCAGGGAGCTGTGACTTGTACTATTCATGGAAGAAGACAAAGGCTCCCAAGCCTCCTATGTGGTGATTAGCAAGGTGACCAAGGCTCAGAGGGTTATGGCTGAAGTGTCTCTCATTCCACTTAGAGAAGTGTCTCTCATTCCACTTAGAGCTGCCAGGAAATACTGAAGAAATGCTGGTGACCCATTTGGGGTCACAGTTGAGGTCTGAGGTAAGGGCCAGATGAAAATGACATAGCAGATGTCATACCTCAGCACAGGGCTGGGCAATAAAGACTGACTGGGTTAAAGAGACCCTGAAGAAGGAGCTGTGTGTATGGAAAGCTCTGAGTGAGTGTGTGTGTGTGTGTCTGTGTGTGCGTGTGAGTGTGAGTATATATGTGGACATTTATGATTGTGAGCAAGTGTGTTCATTTGTGTGTGTGAATGTGCATGTGAGTACGTGCATGTGTATGTGCATGTGTGTATGTGCATGTGTGTTTGTGAGTATGGGCATGTGTGTGAGTACATGCATGTGTTTGTGCGTGTGAATGTGTGTGCATGAATACGTGTTTGTGTGAGTGTGAGTACATGTGTGTACATTTGTGGATGTGAATGTAAGTGTATATGCATGTGTGTGATTCCATGCATATGTGTGTGAATACAGACATGGGTGTTTGTGTGAGTACACATGTATGTTGTGTGAGTTCATGTGCATGTGTGTGTGTGTGTGTGTGTGTGTACTCCCAAGTATAAATGTACATTTGAGGAAGGCAGCATTTTCTTGGATGTGGAAGCCCCTATCAACATCGTTATTATTGAGATTAATTAGTTACTTATTTTGAGATGAGTGTGTTGGTCTGTTGCCCAGGCTGTCTTCAAACTCAGTGCTCAAGCCATCTTCCTGCTGCAGTCTGCTGAGTGGGTGGGTTACCAGTGAGAGCCACATTAAAAGCATACAGGTATGCTTCCGGTAATTTGTTCTGGGGTCTGCCCAACACTGTATGTTTCAGCTTAACAGTCTACACAGGGACTGTGAGGAAGGCACTGTCCAGATTGGCTTAGATTGCCTGTGCAGATGTGGGTGGGGTGGAGGGTGGGCATGCTGCACTTGTGCCTCTGGGAGGGAATGGGTAGCCAGGTCAGTGTCATCTTCCCTTGTGAACCTTTCTGTCTCCTTATCCTGCTTAAGTGTCATCTACTCAAAACCTAATAGTCGTATGATTTGCTTCAGGGGAAGTGAGGGGCAGGTAGAGGGAAAAGAATGTCAGAAGTGAAAGGAGGTGACGAGGTCTGTTAGGAGTGGGGTGGACCCAGAGCCAGAATGGGCTCCAGGGCAGGGCTGGGACTGCTTTCTAAGGAGTCCACTGTCCCCACACTCACAGTCCCCAAAGCCACTCTCCTTCATGGCATGAACAGGACTTGCAGTCAGACTGTTAAACACTCTATGCCATGCCCTGGCAAAGGTTCCCCCATCATTAGGGTAAAAATGATACCACTTGCCATACCAGCCTTTTCCAGGCTTTCCAGCTGATTGCCAGGAGGAAAACAGCTGAGATGGGTGCTTGGAAGTCTGGATTTGCTTCCGAGGGCACAGGGTGTCACTGATCAGGTTCAAGATCCTCTAGGAAGCAGACAGCAGGTATGGGGATCCAGATTTGAACACCATCAATGAGGCTCTTCCTGCCAGGACTTAGCGTAGACAAAAATGCTTATAGTTAGCCTGGGGCTGTATACTGACTCATGTAATCTCTGAACAATTTTCTCAGGCAAGGGATTTTTTTCTTTTCCCCACTTTTGGAAGGCAAAATTCAATGCCTAGAAGACTGCAGTGGCCCAAATGCTCAAAGTCAGGAAGACCAGTCAGGATTTGCCACGAGAGCTCCTACTTTCAGCTGCTTTGTACTTATATTGTCCACTGACAAAGGCTGCTTGGCCAGACTGTCTGTGCATTTGCAATGCAAGGCGCCCCCCTTCCTGGAAATCATGTTCACCAGTATCTTTCCTTCTCAAGGTGAAAGTTCTGGATACTTCCTCATATATGGGGGCCTGAGCATTTGGTCACCACCCTCATGGCAGGAAGACCTCTGGTGGGAGCTCTTCCTAGAGAGAAGGCCCAGCCTTGCAGGGGGGCAGGGGAGGGGTGGCTCCCCTCTGTCTCTTCTGGGCACTGTGGTCCTAAAGCAGAGCTGGCTTCTGTTTAATCTCGGGTCCTCTTGCTCCACGCCTTGCAGAGACCCCTCAGCACAGGCTGAAAGGGGAGTTTATCTGGACATCATCTGGAGTTTGGGGCTGTAGCGGCTTTTCCCTGGTGGAAAAGAGCCTTGCTACCCCTTAGCCAGGCATCCACCAGCCCAGAGCAGGTGGTAGGGCAAAGTGGTCTCTCTAGCACGATGTGATAGATGAATCATAGTGAGAGAGAAGGACAGCTGGACTGGAAGCCAGAACTCAACCATTCCAGTGTGCCTGGCAACTGCAGGTGGCACTAATACATCTGTTGCAGGGATGATTATCGTTGCCACTTGACAGGTAATGAAACCGAGCCTCACGAGAGCAAGTCACTTGTCTAAAGCCACATAACTGGTGAAGAAATAGGCAGGACTTTGACCATGGTCTAGGTCAGAGTCTGTGAGTATCCTTGGCCTTTCCCCTAAAAGGCAAGAATCTAGAATCAGGCCATCTCAGTCACTATTTACTGTTACTGTTTTTTCGGTGTTTCCTTATTAGCAGGAGGCTCACACCATCCGTTCAGCATCTGACAGTGGTGCATAGAGGAGCCCCCAGCCAGGTTCTGCTTCACCTTTTTTTTTTTTTTCAATTGAGGTGAAATTTGCATGAAATAAAGTTGGTCTCTTTAGGGCACAATTCAGCAGCTTTAGGCACCTTTATCACCACTGGCTCTACTGGGTTCCAAACACATCAACCTGAAAGGCGATCCTGTCCCGAGTGCAGATACTCCCATTAGCCTCTAGCTCCCAGTGACCTTCTCTCTGGAGACATGTCTGCTCTGTGTGTGGCCACTTAGAAATCAGGAAGTGGATCCCTGAGTGTTTTTTCCATTCTGCTCTTCTCAGCCCAACACCTGAGTGTTATCCTCGATTCCCTGCCCTTCCCTCATCTCTGGCATCCAACACCAGCAGCTCCATGTCCATCCTCTCTCCTCTTTCTCTTTGGGAGGGAAGCAGCTACTTTTCTTCACAGCTCCCACCAACTCCAGGCAAGTCTGCCAATCTGGATTGACCTGTCAACCCAAGTATCAGCCCTGCAGAGGGCTTCCCGGGTGCCGCACATCAGTGCGACTGTCCCACCTGGCCTTTTGCACAGCACAGCTTCCCCTTGTTTTTGATTTTTATTTTGGTTTAGTTATTTTAAAGGTAGAGTCTCATGTAGCCTGGGCTGTGGGGGAGGAGGACCTTGAGCTCCTAATCCTCTTACATCAGCCTCCCAAGTGCTAGGATCACAAGCTGTGCCCCGCCCAGCATGCCTGGCTCCTCTCCTTGTCTGTTGCCAATCCCCAGTGGAATGTGAGCTCTGAGAAGTGCAGGATCCAGGACCCACTTTGTCACCTGATAGGCATTTAATAGGCTGGCAATGGCTGTTGACTAGAACGGCCAAATGCGTGCTGAATAACCATCATAAGAACACAGGGCCCCATTTATTGGGTACTTTGAAGAGTAGGCGATGTTTTAAGTTCTTTTATATGTGCTAGTTCATTTCAACTCCATTACAGCTCCATAGCTACTATTGAATCCTATTTTATAGATTAGGAAATTGAATTGACCTGGCCAAAGCCCCCCACTGTCAGTGTGAGTTGGCTGGCAGGTGGGGGAAAGCCTAGGGAAGGAACTTGTTGATGGTCTGTATGGGGATCCAGAGAAACGTTTGCCTTGGTTCTTCTCAGGGATCTGAGGCTGTAAACTCCCTGCATTTGCAGAGAAGCCCAAATTCCCAGGACAGAAAGCTAGGTGAGGAGGGTACTGCACTGGAATTTAGATTGAGTTGGAGGCCTTGGTGTGACTGACACACTGGGTTATATCCAAGTTTCATACCCTCAGCTTCCTTGGCAGGAAAGTGAAGAGACAAGGTTTTAACATCTTGAAAGATTCTCTGAATAGCTCTATCTATGTGCATGGAGGGAAGGAAGGAATTATAAATTTCCCAAATAATAAACTAGGAGAGATATGGATTGGATCCAAACCCAACAGTCCCCTGGTATTCAGGAGCCCCTTTGCAACATCCCCATGAGACAGCCATCTTGACTCTATGCCAGTCAGTCAGTCATTTAGAGACATGTCTAGGAAGGGTCCTGTACACTTTCTGTTGGAAGCCATACTTCCGTGCAAAACAAAAACATTGCAATTTATGCACCTTCTATGGGAAGGATATTATGAGTTTCATTTCATGCAGTCCCTTACAGTTTGTGGTTTTTATTTTGCATGTTTGATCTGAAATTTTATGTGCATATATGTGAATCTGCAGCGAATGTTTCAGGTCTTGAAAGGCTCTGGGTCTTCCCAGGCCTCCGTACAGGCTCGGTGTCCAACAGCCAAGTAGACACATTGCTCTGCCACTATCTTCATCACCATCACCATCTCGGTCATTGTTACCATTGTCTACCATGGCACATACAGGTGCCAGATTTCCCCTTCTCTGTTCTCTCCCTTAAGCTCATTCCTTGAAGGTTTTGCCCTTCCAGCAAGGTAGAGATAACCTGTACAGAAAAAACAAAACCCTAGCCAGCTGGGTCACCTTACAGGTATCAGCAGGAAATAGCCAACCCTCACCAAGAACGGTTGTGCTGCCGGTTATCTTATGCACTTCTTCCTGCCCCCTTCCCTTCCTCAGCCTCTCCACATCCATTACCTCAACTTGAGTCCTGGAGGAGAACTGTGGGAGACAGACAAGGCTCTCATTTTGCAAATGTGACACAAAGAGGCTTCAGTGGAGGCCACACAGCTGGGGAAGAGCTGTTGAGGCCGTCCCTCTCTCCCGGCATGCTCCACACAGCTGGGGAAGAGCTGTCGAGGGAGGCCGTCCCTCCCAGCATTCACCTCCTTCCTGTGTCTTACCCTGTCCCTCTCTTCCTGTTTCCCATTCATTCCTCCCCATGGTCTTTGCCAAATTTGGATACAGACATTTCCAGGATCACTCTCCTGCAAATAGGTCATCCTGACAACAAATGCACGTTAGTTAGTATTGTTGAAGCCTCTGCAGTGATTGCTGAGGCCACCTAAAAGGCCAGTCCAAATGGCCACTGGGCTGCCTTGGAGAGGCAGTGGTGGGGTATGGGGATGGTAGCATTTGGCAGGGATTTCTCTCCATGTACAAAGGAAGTTTTTCGGGAGACCTGGGTGCTTGTTGCATGTGTGTCACTGACCACCCCAATTCGTCTTGGGTGAACCCCCAGGGCTGCCTTCTCCACACCAGAGGAAGCACCTTGTCCATCCCAGGGAACGCAGCACTCTGACCTGTGCTGTTTCCATCTGTAAGTGGCCGCAGCATGGCATGCTGCTGAGTGGAAGAAAGTGGAACTGATTTTAAGCCCCACTGTTCCTGTGTGTGAAGACATCCAAGATCACATGAACGTAAAGCTCATCTGTGGGCTGGGTACCAGGCCAGGGCCAGCCCTGAACAGTGGAAGGCTGGGTGGGCTTGTGTTTGGATTGGAAGGTAGAAAATAGCTGTGCCTTGTAGCAAGGCTAGAGTTTCAAGGGATGAGACAGGGAGAAAGCAGAAAGGAAGGAAAGTCCATGCTGGATGGGGCACCTTGGATGCCAATTCATTCTGTGACAGCGATGGTGAGGAAGGTGTATGGCAGATGGGAGGGAGCAGAGTTCTACAGGACTAGAACTCAATCATGGAGGCAGTGTATGGCCAAACTCTAGATGTAGAGGTTCCTGAGACAATGGGCCAGCGGAGGGGGCTCCAACCTATGCAGGGTTCATTCAGCCTTGAGACTCCAGAAAAAGACAGCATCTTTCCAGCAGCTGCAACAGGCTCTAATCTCACCTCCGTGACTTATCAGTTTGTTCCTAGCCTCTTTTTCTTCCCTCAAAGTGGGGGATGATGACTGGAAGAGGTTAGTAGTGTTCTGGGGGGTTAAGAGCAAGACTTTTTTAGACCTTCTGCCTGTGGCTACCTAGTTTATACCTGTCACCTGGAGGTACGGAATGTCTGTGACCTCATCAGACTTGTCAGGACTGTGGCCTTGCCCCAGCACTTTGGTGTGTCAGTGCCCTGTCTTGTTGGCACACAAGCTCTTGGCCCAGATTGGTATCTGCCTTCCTCTAGTGTCCCTTACACATGTCCTGATGTGCTGCTTCTCCTTCTCAGTCCTCATCCATGTTCCTCCCCACAGCTGGCCTGCCCAGATCACCAAAATACATCTCCTCTACTTCTGGCCTGCATACCCGACTTTCTGGATGTATCCAGTCATCCAGTACAAAATACACAGGCATAGAATGCTCTGTGTTTTTGACATTGCATTGAATGTCACAAATGCCTTTTCACATTCAGAACTAGAATAGTAGAGGAAAATGATGTAATTATAGTTAACTTTAAAAGCTGTCAGCTAGGGCTGGAGAGATGGCCTCGTGGTTAAGAGCACCGACTGCTCTTGCAGAGGACCTGGGTTCGATCCCCAGCACCCACATGGTGGCTGAGAACCATCTGTAACTCCAATTCTAGGAGAACTCCAGTTCTAGGGGACTCTGACACCCTCTTCTGACCTCTGTGGCATTGCACGACATGGGTGCACAAACCTACATGCAGATAGTACATTCATATACATAAAAAATAAAAAATAAAAAAAATAAAAGCTGTCAACTTGAGAGTCACCTGGGAAGAGGGAACCTCAAATGAAGGACTTCTCAGATCACACTGGCCTGGGGCCTGTCTGTGAGGTGTTTTCTTAGTTGCTAGTTGATGTGGGAGGGCCCATGTTATTGTGGGCAGTGCTATCCTTAGGCTGCATAAGAAAGATAATGGAGTAAGCCAGGGCCAGACAAGCTGAGCCTGTGATCTCTGCTCTAGTTCCTGCCTTGGGAGCTCCTGCACTGGTGTCCCTCAGTGCGGGACTGTGACCTGCAAGCCAAGTATACCTGCTCCTCCCCAAGTTGCTCTAGTCAGTGCCTTATCACAGAAGGGAAGCAAATTAGGACAGTCAGAACAGGAGTCGTATAGATGCTGCTCTCACATGGTGGAGACTGTAATAAGGGGAAATGCTTACGCTTATACTTAGTCAAACTTGCTGGGATTCAAAAAATAAGTTCATAACTATGAACATCCATTCTGATGGTATATGGCAGGGTAAACACCACCAAATTCTAACCGCTAAAATGGCTGGATGGTAATAATGGCTTCTTAGGGGTTGCTGATACCAATCATTACCTTCTTTACACATTTCTTCATTCAAGTTTTCTCCACTGAGAGTTAATACTACTGACTAAAAAAATGATACATGCTTCCCTTTGCGGGCAAAAATGAGAATACATATATGAATATAATGATAATATAAATAAAATGCAGTAGATCCTTTCATCTGTGGTGTTGTATCTCCTTCTGCATAGACTATAGAAGGGGCTGTGGACAACAGTGCTTCCAGAAAGCCATGTGAGGCTGCAGAACACAACCCTTCTGCAGAGCTTCCTCAAGGCTGTTGTTCCCAAAAACACAGTTTGGGGACTGAAGACTGAAAGCTCACCCTGACCCAAGTCCAGGTATCTGCACAGGGAAAAGAATGAGGCTGATGCTGTGGTCCCAGGCCTCAGAAGTGGAGAAGCTCAGACACACAGTGAAATGTGGTGGGCTGAGAATGACATACACACACACACACACACACACACACACACACACACACACTCCCTACCCCCAAAAATGAAAGCGGAAGAACAGATAGTTAAAAAGAGGAAGGGGCTTAGTGAGCTTTCTCATTCGCTTTCTGTTGCTGTGATAAACATCATGACTGGGAGCTACTTGGAGAGGAAAGGGTTTATTTCAGCTTACAGGTTACAGCCCATCACAGAGGGAAGCCAAGACAGGAGCTCAAGGCAAAAGCTTGAAGCAGAAACTGAACCAGAGACCCGGAGGAAGAGTGCTTACTGGCATGCTTACCCTGGCTTGCTCTGCTAGCATTTTACATAGCCCAAACCCACCCAGCTAGGGAAGGCACTGCCTACAGTGGGCTAGGGTATGTTATCTCAATTAAGAAATCAAGTGTCTGTGTTCCATAGGCACGCCCACAGGGCAGACTGCTGGAGGAAGTTCTTCACTTGAGGTTCCCTCTTCCCAGGTCCATCAAGTTAACAGTCAAGATTAGCCATTGCCGTGAGAGCAGGAGAGGGACCGGGAAGGGTGAGGGGTGTGTGTGAGTATAGTTAAAATATGTTCCGAAGATGCATGAAAATGTCATAATAAGAGGCCAGAGAGACTTAAGCTCAGTGACCAAGAGTACCGGCTGTTCTTATAGAGGGCCTGAGTTCAATTCCTACATGGCAGTTAACAACCATTTGCAACTACAGTTCTAGGGCAATCTAATGCCTTCTTCTGACTTCCATGGGCACCGTGCGAGCCGGTTGCACTTATCCACACACAGGCAATACACTCATGAACATAAAATAAAAGTAAATAAAATTATAAATAAAATTTCATAACAAAGCCCATTGTTATGTATAATTAATACATGCTAGGAAAAACATGAAAGAAATCTTGGCTTATTAAGACAAAGAATCATCTTGAGGGCGGTGTGGAAGCCCTGTGCCAGGGTGATTTCTGCAAGTCCTTCTGTGTCCTGCAGACCCTGGACTGACCTTTGTCTTCTAACTGCTTTCCAGAGTTTGAGAATTTTGCTTTAGATTGGCATCAAATTCATTAGCAGGGGAGACGGAAGTCCTACTGGAATAGCATGCATGATGAGGCCTGACCCTCACTGAGGTAATAAGTACCCTGTTTCTGGAAGAAACCCATAGTGGCCTTGCATCTGGGCTTCCTGTTATAAGCTACAATGTGGCCTCAGCCTTTCTCTCCCACTTCCCACCTTCCTGTCCAGAAAGTTTCAATTTCCCTTTACTCAGTATTGTTGTTCGTTTGTTTCTTTGCCACTGAGATCCCTGGGTCCAAACCACCTTTTTGCTTTATCTTTTCCCCTTCTCCAGGCATCTGGAAAATTCCATGTTCAGATGTCAACTCCCAAGGCTCTGGTGCCTCCCTTCCCTGTGGGATAAAAGCCCCAGGAGCCTGGCAATCGCTGTACCTGTCCTCCTCACATACACCCCCTCCTTCTTCTTTGCCATGATCCCTATGCTGCTTTGACCACCCCGGCAGCTCTGACTCTGTTCCCTTCTCTGCTGTGGAATTCTGGCTATCAGCTCTGTTCAGGTGAAGGACAAGGGCCAAGACATCTGAGTCTGCTCTCTCCTTCAGCTCACCTTCCTCTGCACTGCCTGGAGGAAGGAAAATGCAAACTTGATAGAAAATTCAAACTTGATTACTTCCAGGGGAGTCTAGAATCCTCTGTACCTCCCATATCCTACTGGATAAAGTCTAAATCTCAATTTGACAGTGAAGGCTTTATAGGATCCGGGTTCTGTGGACTGCCATATGACCTTCCCTGGGGGCATCAGGTAAAGCCTAAATGCCCAGCCACATCTGGGAGTGCTGGGGCTCTGGGCCTCCACCCAGAACACCTAGTCTCTCCACATTCCTGTCACCTCCACAGCCAGTTCTGGGACTCTCTGAGGTGACTTCCTCTGGACAGTGAGTGCTCAAGTCTTGGCAGGGCAAAGGGCTGAAGGAATGTGCTGTCCCGTGGCAGCATCATGGCCACCTTCCCCACTAAGCTGGATTCCTTGGACAGGTGCCAAATTTGCCCATCTCTGTCTTCCGTGAACTGCAAAAGACTGGACAAAGGAAGAGTTTGGGGAGTGTTTGCTGAGTGTCTCAGTGAGTGAACACATAGCTCCCATGTCCAGAAAGGGTTTGGAGGTTGGAGATTATTCCTCTAGAACTGGGCAGTTTGGAGCTGAAAGTGGCCAAGGTATTCAGTTCTTGCTGGAACTTGAGGTATTTTTTGATCGTCCCTGCTGTTTTTGGAGGCTGACAACCAGATCAAAGCTGCCACATGCTTCTGGCAATTGCTTCCATGGCGGGGTGGGGAGGATGGAGGGGAGATGGGGGGGTGCTGGCCACCACTGGCCATGCTGCCTGCTCCAGCCCATGAGCACCATAGTCTTGGCCACACTTTTCTCACTGCGGCCACACCCACATCTGCCTTACTGCCCCGTCACATGGCATCAAGTAAGGGCTGCATTGGAAAGCCCATCTGAGATCAGCCGGTCATAGGTCCTGATGGTGTTCAGTTGGGTCCACAGAGGCCCAGAGTGGAAAAGCTGCTTTCCAGGGTCACAGAGGGGGAGAGGTATAATCACACCTGAAGCAGTTCAGGAAAAAATGGAAGGGAGGGTCACGGCCTGCAGTGGCCCCAGAAGTTGCCAGGCGGGGGAGAACCCTTCTGAGCAGCCTATGGAGCAGCTGTGCAAAGGGCCAGATGGAGAGAGGAAACAAGCACTGGAGAGGCTGAGCTTACTGCTTTGAGGCAGCCAAGAAAGGAAAAGAGAAGCAACCAAGTCGTAGGCTACCCAGGTGGGTGAAGCCTGGTAGACTTCTGCTGAAGAGATACCGGACCACAGGCATACAACAGATTCACTAGCCACGTGGGGGAGGGGTTCAAACAACTCATAATTCTACCAGCAAGTGTACACACAAAGTAAGTGCAAGTGCATGTTCCCCCAAAGGCACAGGACCACAACAACATTATTCATAACAGCCCCAACTGTTATGAAACAACCCAACTGCCCACAACTATAAGTAAATGTCATCCCACACCATGGATTGTTAGTCAGCTCTAAAGTGGCATACAGCACTGATACAGATCACGTTGTGATGGACCGTGAAAACCCTGTGCTAGGTAGAAGAAGGCGGCCATGAAAGGTCACGTGTTGTAACACAGCATTTGTATGAGATATTCAGAACAGGAAAATCCAAAGAGCTAGAAAGTAGATTAGTGGTGGGTGTAGTGAGGAACGGAGGCGGAGGTGACTGCTAATGTTTACAGGGACAATGGAATGCTCTGAAATTCACTTGTGGTGGTGATCACATAACTCTGTGAATATACTGATCTGTGTGGTTGTGGTGGGTAATATTATAGTATCTGACTGCACAGCTCACTGAATGTATTAAAACCATTCACTTGTACAGTTTAAATGAGTGAATTTTATAGTATAAGATTTTATGATTTAAAAAAGATGACCGTGGTTGCTGGAGGTCTGGAGTTGAAGCATGGGGTAGGTGGCCCAGCAGAGCCATCATGGGATCTGAGTGCCCAGCACACAGGGGGGCATTTAGTACCTATCTAAACCTCAGCACCAATGACATTTGGGGCAGGACCCTTCTTTGGCATGGGGCTGGGAGTGCAATGTGGGGTGTTTAGAAGAATCCCTAGCCTCAAACAGTAGATGCCAGCAGGTGCCTCCCAAGTTGTCTCCGAACACTGAAAATGTCTCCTAAACTGTAGACGCCCCTCCGCCGCGCCTCTGGTCTCATCTTCCTTACTCACCTGCCGATTCTTGTTCATCCTTGCAGAACCATTTTGAATTTCTCCTCTGCATGGCCCTTACCTTGTAGCCCCCAAGACCTCCAGTTTCCCGAGCACCTGATCTAGGCTCTGAGAACACTCCACTTCCTGCCCCCCTGCTGTCTGTGTACTTCCTTACAGATGGTGCCTTATACTGGGTTCCCAGAACCTAGCCCAAAGCTGGGCACCCTATGGTCACTAGGGAGCCATTTCCTAATCTGTTTGGGCCAGACAAATTGCTTGGGGCCCAAATTACATAGGGCCTTGGGATGGCTGCTTATGTAGGTGTTGGTGAGCAGACTACACAAGCCAATGCTGTTGGTATATTGGTATTTATTAATTTAGTATTCCTTCTTTCTCCCTAGGCAGTTCCTGGTCTCCACACAGGTCTGTAGGCCTGCCCTTGTCATTGACAAGCATGCATAGAGAGCAAATGTCTTCGATAACCTTCAGGAAGAGCCTGTATATTCATAGGCAGAAATCGTGCAGTGTTGCACAAAGGCTGGTGAGGACAGATAGGGCTTGTGGGTTCCATGAGCCACCCCTCCTCAGGAGGCCCCTGGGTGCCCTCAAGTGTGAACCACAGAGCAACCACACATGCCATTCTAAGGACTGCGGACCTATTTGGGAATGGGGAGCTTACAAGGATTTCCAAGCAGGGAATGGTGCTCTCAGATCCGTGTTAGCAAACTGACAATAAGAGGCATCAGAACTCGGGTGGGGAGGGCAAGATAGAAACCCGGAAGACAGTGACAGATTCAACCTGACAAACACGACCTTTGGAGACACTGCCTCCAGAGGATGTGGAAGCCCTTGGAGACTGAGCACCCATTTATAAGAACCAGTGCTGCCGTCTCGAATTCATTTTCCTCTTCCTTCAGCTAGTCTACTGGACTGGGAGCCAGACAGGCCCATGTCCACCGATTATTAAAGCACATGCTCATTGCATAAAGTCTGGAAAGTCCAGGGACAAATTTCCTCTAGTCTGACCACCCATGAGCAGACACTGTTAACCTTCTATACACTGTTTTCTTCCTGTCTTTTTTTTTAAACTCTCGCCAAAAATCTGGGGCCGTGTCACATTTATGCAATGCTGAAAGCTCTCCGTGTTCAGTAATGACATGGCTCCCCTATTGCCGGACATTTAGGCACCCTCTGGTTTTTGGTGACTAGCTTGTGAGTTGAAAAAATCTTTGTTTTCGCCCCATCTTTTTACATACTCTTTTTAAAAAAAGCTTTTTTGGCAAAGAAACCTTTCTGGTCTGCTGAGATATCCTTACTCCCATCATCGGGGATTTCTTTCCCAAGGATGAGCTAAATTCCTGAGATTGAAATTTAATCCTGCTTTTCCTTCTTTGGGGCGCACAGCTGGTTTGCTTTCTCCAGGGACACGGCATCTGGGAGAGCCTCCAGATTTTCCAGAGACAGTGATCTAAAAGTCCTGTTTGCCAGATTGAATCTGTCACCAGCTTCCTGTCCGGTCCCTCCATTTCTGAAGTAGTCTTATCTCATTCTCAGTTTGCTAATACAGATCAAAGCGAGCAGGCGAGCTTAGGTGGTCACCAGCCTAGGAAAGAGGGAAAGAGCCTACTGGGACCAGGATAACACGTCAGGGCTAAGTTAACAGAGTGGAAGTTAGTGGGGACAAGATGCTACAGGAAGGATAGAGGCTGGCTGGTGTCAGCTTCCTGAGTGATGCTTCCTTCCTTTCTGACCATTAAAGGAACCCAACTCCCACTGACAGCCAGGGGAAACCAACAGTGAGTGTGTGACTGCTCCCATTACACACGGAAGAGGGAGGGAACCATGGCTGATCAATGTGGCTGCCGGGATGGTTCGGCTATGCATTTCACAGTCACGCTTGTGGGCAGGGCCAGCATGGTACCAGCAGCATCACCCTGCAGTCAGACAGACCCGAGGCTCAGTCCTGCAGCAGAGACTACTCGCTGTGGAGAGCCTCGGTTTCCCTATCAGTAAGCTGGGGGTTAACTGCACGGGTTCCCTGAGACTGTTATGGTGACTGTAGCCAATATAGTCACTTAATATAGTCACTATAGCCAATAGTACACTTAATGCACCTTGTGTCAGGCCTTCCCAGAAATGCTATTTTCTTACTGCTTCTCTTTATATCCAGCTCCTAGATGTCAACAAATGTAATTTATTCAAATGTCTTTGATAACCTTCAGGGAGAGCAAACATGTTCATAGACAGAAATTCATGAACTTTCTCATATAAAGGCTTGACCAAAATTGTCACTGAGCAATGTCACTTCCTAGAGAAATGTCCTGCCATGAGTTTGAGGTGAGGGGTGGAACTCCAGGGATCCCGGACCCTGCTCCATGCTTACTTAGTTCTACTGGGTGACCATGTCTGATAAAGGAGATGGAGAGGACTTGCACATACAAATGACCTTCCCAGATAACCAGTGTCACTTAAGTTAGGATAAAACAGCTACCAATGGATGGGGACACCGCAGCTCACAGGTGCTTTGCTGCCCACACTACAATAGTGAGGACTGCACAGAGAAGGAAACTGGGATTTCCAGGGTCAAGGTCACTGGATTGCTCAAGAGGCCAAAGTGGGATACAGAGTGTAGGCCACTTGCCTCTTCCCGTAGAGTGAGGGGCCACCAGATGCCCAGAGGAGGAATCCACCCCCAGCCGGGGCATGCATCAACACACACACACACACACACACACACACACACACACACACACACACACACACACAGTAATGCCACTGCCCAGACCTAGGGACAAAGCAAGGCTTTAGGTGCAAACTCCCCCAATCTACCACTAGTGGGCAGAGAGGGCAGAAAGCCGACCCCACATCCCTTATATTGGTTGAAAAGATCTGCAAGCCTTGCTCATAACGCCCCTTTCAGGTATGACCCCTGAGGGTCACCAGGGAAGAAACCTAGGCAGAAGCAGGAGCTCAAGGTCAGACACAGCTAGTCTGCAGTGCAGCCTGAGGTCTAACTAGGGATTGGGGTCGCGACACACGTTGGAAATCCCAGATCCCGCACCCTATGCAGCCCGCCCAGAGCCCTTCGCCCCCCCCACCCGCGCCCCAATCCAGAGGCGAGGTTCCCCGGGGGTACGGCGGCCACCTTACCTTACCTGGTGCTGCTGCTGCTGCTGCTGCTGACTCTCGGACGCGCCAAGGTCCGACTCAGTCGCTTCAGTCGGAGCCGCACACGCCCGGCAGGGATGGCCAGGGATGGAGCTGGCAGCAAGCGCCGCGCATCCACTTCCTCGTCCCCGCCCCCAGCTCGCTCCTCCTTGATTTGGAAGCTGCTCCTTCCCTTAGCGCGCTCTCTCTCTCTCTCTCTCTCTCTCTCTCTCTCTCTCTCTCTCCCTCTCCCTCCCTCCCTCCCTCCCTCCTCTTGTCCTCCCTTCCCTTCGTGCTCTCTCTCCTTCCCCCACTGACCCCCCACACATCGGGCAGCCGGGCCGAGACCCTGCCCACCTGTGCACACTGCATCAGGGAGGACAGACAGTTCAGCTGTTGTTTCCGTGGCCTCCGTGGCCTCCGACTTAAGCTCTGGCATTAGGCCAGAAATCAAGTGCCAGGACCCAATCCCTGGAAGCAGGCAAGGAGGGAGGGAAGAACTAGTTTTGAGGAAAAAGCTTAGAAAATCCTGGGATCTGGAAAGACAGGTCTGAACATAAAGGATTGGTGGGAACCCCCCCCCCCCACGGGTTTCAGGGGGAAAGAAAGAAGAGGGAGATAGATGGACCCCTGGAAAAGGACTTTTTGGCTAGGAAAAATCAGGCCCATCTCCCAGGTGAGAAAGGCGAGGGCTGGCCTGCTGGAGGTGGAGCTTAAAGTGGTGTGAGTCAGGCTTATGCCTGAAATTCACCACCTGAACCTCCTACCCCTGTTCTTTGCCAAGCTTCCGTGGAAACCGGCTGCACCCATCAGATTCCCCAAGCACCTGGAGCCGCGCATGGAGCGCTGCCTCCTGCTGCTGGTCCTGCACCCTGTGGCCCAGCACCCTGGCCATCCCACCTGCCCTGCAGACCCTCTTCCCTGAGGTCCCTGTGGTCGGCATGGGGCAAGTGTCTTCATTTGTGAGCCTGTTTCTTCCTCAGTGACCCTAGGAGACCATTCTCACCCCATTGGACCATGGGCAGCTAAGGATATAGCCTGGGTGGGGCCGTGTGAGGGCTGTGGGGTCTGCTTCACATGCCCTGGGCTCACCAGGGCTATATTTGGAAGGCCCACCAGGCCAAGGCAGTCTGTTCTCCAGGCTGCTCTTCTGAACTCCCTTCTTGTTTGCCTGCAATTTATGGGTCAGCCCAGCTACAAAAGTGCAGGCTGGATCCTATGTCTGCTCCCTAGCTTCCAGCACTCGCACTTCCTGTTGTAGTCCAAATCAGACCTAAGCTCCTGCTCATTACCTAAAGGTCCCCTGTGATTGGCACACTCATTTCTCTCCACGAATGTGGTCACTGTTCACGCACACTTAAGTGCCTTCTCCAGGAAAGGCGATGATGCGTCTGTGACTTGTTTGGTGAAAATGGTGTGGGCTTCAGCAAGAAGCTGTCTCTTCCCCTGTCTGCCATATTACCGGTGCTGTCTCTTCCCCTGTCTGCCATATTACCGGTGCTGTCTCTTCCCCTGTCTCTCTTCCCCTGTCTGCCATATTACCGGTGCTGTCTCTTTCCCTGTCTGCCATATTACTGGTGCTGTTCGGATGATGTTCTAGGAGAGGCTGTCCCATCACATGGGTCCCCAGAGAGCGGGCATTGTCAACAAGAGGTCAATTTGTCAAAGGCCCTTATAATTTTTGGAGACATCTGACCTTGATGGATGGCCATGGTCCCTTCAGTACCTCACTGAACTCAGTCAGGCGGTTCTGACACTCACTGGCTGGCATGGATGGATGTTCCAAGACGGCCATGACGATTTAGCCCAGGCTCCTATGCAAAGGAAAGAACCCTTCTAACAGGGGTGGAGAATATACCCTGCTCCATGAATGTGGATCAGACTTCCAGCTTGTTTTGGCCAACAGAAGTTAGTTGTGCTGTGTGGCTTTGAGTTCAGGACCAAGACGCCTTTCCCTCTGGCAGTGGGGCTGCTGGCCACCATGCTATGCAGATAGATAAATGGTGGGCTAGTTGGAGAGAGATGCTCAGCTGCCAGAAGAGCCAGGTGAATAAGACACATGAACAAGCTCAGGCTAGACCAGCATAAGACACATGAGCAAGCTCAGGCTAGACCAGCATAAGAATCACCAGTCAACCATCAGGCAAGAGAGCCCCTTGTTGCAGGCAAGTATGGCATTCTGTGCTTCATTACGTAGCAGGAACAACTGGATGGGCAGCCTCGGGATCTGCTCCTGTCTTTGTGGGCCTTCCCTTGCTTATGAAATCAGTGTGAGAGTCCACAGCAGAGTTTGTTTCAATGATGCCCAAACTGAGAAAAGAAGAGAAGGAAGAGAAAGTCAGGTATAGTGAGCCAGGCCTGTAATCCCAGCACTTGGGAGGGAAAGGCAGGAAGATCCAGAATTCAAGGTCATCCTTGGCTACATAATGAGTTGAGGCCAGCCTGGACTGTATAAGACCCTGTCTAAAAAAATAAATATATAGTTTAATTAATGTATCTACTCAACAAATATGTACTGAATGCAACTGTGTATGTGTCAGACACTAAGTCTATGTGGGATAGAGCAACAGACAAGATAGAGAAGGATTTGTGGTTCTAAATGGAGATGGAGCCTGTTGGGAGCTTGTCTAAAGGAAATTACTATCAAGAATTAAAACAGGGTGATATAACTGAGAGTGGCAGGGGGCAGTACTTCACTTAGCATCTCTAGGGAAGGTTCCCCTGACCTTGTGGGTGAGCATAAGCAAGGGTTCAACAGCATCTACATGGGAAGAGCAGTAAGTGCCAATGCCTTGGGGTAGGGACAACCTTGGCCTCGATGCTGGAACAGAGAGAGATCAGCATGGCTGGGTATATGAGGGACAGAACAATGGTCGGTGACAGGATTAGTGTGGGGTCTTGGAGACCACAGTTTAAGTGAATGGACTTGAACTTCAATGCAGTGGAGCTACGGGGGGTGGAGGGTGGAGGGTTGCTACAGCCTGCCTGCACCGGCCCTGCCTGCACCAGGAAGCTCCTGCACCAGGAAGCGGGAATGCTGGAAGCAGTTCAGGATCTGCCACCCAGTGGCTCAAGGTGATGCTTGTGACTTTTGCACCTCCAAAAATCTCTAGCTCAGTTCTAGATGTATTGAAATGCCTTTGGAAGCTACTGAGCACTTGCACCTTGGGTGTCCCGGAGGCCTGTAACAGCTGCTGCAGCCCTACTCCAGGGCTCTGGAAGCTGACAGATCCAAACTCCCCCTTGCTCTGAGTATTTAAGTATCTGCTTGCAAAGGGAGCCAGAAGAAGCCTCTCATTCTAAAGAAACTCAAACCACCGTTTGACCAAAATAGAAAGGAAAAAATTGCCACCCCTCACCCCCTTTGGAATGAGTAATCTATGCTGAGTCTGACTGCTTGAAGCTGAGAAAAAGAAAAAGAAAGAAAGAAAGAAAGAAAGAAAGAAAGAAAGAACCCAAGCCCATCAATTAAAACATTGAATGATATGGTATGGTGATGCCATTTCATGAAGTGGTCTGTGGAAATTCTACTGAACACTTGCTGGGCTTGTCACTGGTTGTTTCCTGTGATGGCTTGCATGTGTGACAGGGCAACTCAGGCTGTGGTTGGGGTGTGGGCAGGATTTACTGGCCATTGTGTGCTGGAAATCTTGAGATACAGTTGGGATCTCACAGTTGGACATCCCCAGATGTGTGGGGCCAGTTTTGTCCCTGGATTGCTGCTGTGGGGTACAGAGCTGGCCATTTCCCAGCATTCTCCATCTGCACAGTGCTCCATCTGCACAGTGCTCCAGTTTTGGCTCACAAAGCAGGAAGATGCACCATGTGCAGCACCATTTGTGCATCTTCTTAAATGATTCTCCCATAGCCCTGTGAGCTAAGTCTTGTTATTTCCTCCAAGTGGGAGGAGGAAATGGAGGCTACAGAGTAAGAATGGTCTCCCACTTCCACAGCTACAGCTACCAGAGTAAGAATGGTCTCCTACTTCCACAGCTACAGCTACCAGAGTAAGAATGGTCTCCTACTTCCACAGCTACAGCTTGGGATCCACCCAACTACACTCCTGCTTTTAAGCCCCATGGTGTTTTAACCCACTGTCTCTGTGAATAGACTGTTCTGTAAAAACTCAGGTTAAGGAGTGATTCTGGCTGAAGTGGAGAGAAAGCCAGGAGGTAACTTTTTTTTTTTTTTTTTTCTTTTCGAGACAGGGTCTCCCTGTAGCCCCCAGCTGTCCTGGAACTCACTCTGTGGACCAGGCTGGCCTTGAACTCACAAAGATCCGCCTGATTCTGCCTCCTAAGTGCTAGGATTAAAGGCGTGTGCCACCACGCCTGGCTAGGAGGTGACTTTTTATAGCAGGTCTGGAATCATGAACAGGACTGCTCGTGGGATGGGTGGAGAGAGATTTGAAGCAGAGACAAGGCAAAGAAGATGATATGATTTGAATGTGGCTTGTCTCCCAAGAGTTGGTGGCGATGTGAGAGGGGGCCATAGTGGGGGGTTCTTACGCCAGCTGGGAGCTGCCCTCAGAAGAGATTGTAGGGCCTCACCCTGGCCTCCCATTGTTGATATAGTCTGGCTCTTGCATGTGCTCCTGCCCAGTCTGCCTTGAGGTCCTCAAGAAGGCCAAGCACATGCAGAGCTGTGAACTAAGTACCTTATTCTCTTTAATAGCCTCACAGTAGAGCATGTGAGTAAGAGTGCACAAGGTTCTGAGTTCAATCCCTAGCAAGTGTGGATGTGTGTAATGCACATATACACACGTTGAAGAAGAAGGAAAGGAGAGAGGAAGGAAGGGAGGGAGGAAAGAAGGAAGGAAGAAATGGAAGGAGGGAGCAAGGGATGGAGGGAGGAAGAAAGGAAGGGAGGGGGAAGGAAATGGAGGGAGGAGTTTAGTGAGCTTCTCAGAGTACTGGAGTCTGGGACACTGGGAGACGCAGCACACGGAGCATGGGAGTCGCTCAGACGCCTCCAGCTACTACCTCCCAAGAGTTGTCTTTCTGTGTCTTTTTAGAAGCACACCATTTAGGCCCCCCATTCTGTAGCACATTGTAGAGAGAGGGACTTAATAGCTATCTACTGAAAGAATGTGAGCTCCCGTTGTTTTCTTTATTATCTAAATGCTTTTTATTTATTTATCTTTATTTTATGCGTATGAATGCTTTGTGTGTATGTATGTAAGTATACCATGTATGTTCAATGCCCCTGGAGGCCAGAAAAGGACATTGGATCTCTTGGGCCTGGAGTTATAGATGGTTTTGGCCACCATGTGGGTGCTGGGAGCTGAACTGGGTCCTCTGCAAGAGCAGCCGGGCCTCTCAGCGGCTGAGCCACCGTCTTTCTAGCCCCATCTCTTCGTTCTCTTTCTTGGATATTTTCTTGGCTACTTTTGAACATTTTTTTCCACTTAAATCAATTTTAATTAATTTGTTAGCATCTTCTTCCAAGTACTAATGGGATTTTTTAAATCGGCATTACAAATTAAAGGGAAATTTGTGGAGAATTGGTCCCAGAGAACACAATCATTTGTCCCTCCCTTCTTTCGTGAGCTTTGGGAAGCTTCGCCATGTCCTGGGTCACTGCTGTTTGCTGTTTCTCTTGCCCTTTAGAAACACATTTCATTTCTGTTACAAGGACTAAGTGCTTAGGATCTCCCATTGGACTCTCTCTTGCTGGCATTGAATCTAAAAGCATTGGCTTTGGAATCCAGCAGATGCCAGTGAATATGAATCCACTTAATAAAGGTGTGACCCTGAGAAACTGCCCTGTCACTGAGTCTCAGTCTTGGTCTGCCCGTGTGCTTCATAGCTTTCCTGTAGTTCTGTGACATCACAGATAGAGCTTTTATGATGCAGCCTGATATGTTGAAATCCTGTAGCAATATGTGCATTAAGATTACTTAGTAGTATTACTGACATAAGTACTTTATAACTCCAAGCAGTGACCTAGCATGCTGGGTGTTTTACTATCACTATGTACAAAGATATTCCTGACCTTCCGCCTCTACCTCCACTCTTTGGTGGCTAAGGGACTAGTGTCTGCTAAGCACTGTGTCCCCAGTCTAATGGCCTCTGAGATTCTTGAATGTGATGTTAATATTGAGGGCAGAGATGGAACAGGGTGAAATTGCTCTGTCTAAGACCAAGAGGCTGCAGGATAGGAGCAGGGCATCTTGGGAGGAATGAAAAGGGGTAACAGGAGGAAGGGTTCTTGGAAAGAGAGAGGAGAAAGACAGTGATGTGGAAGAAGAGAGGTGCCAAATCTGATGAATGTGTGAGAAAGAAATCCATACCCCTTTCCTCCTGTCCCACCCCTTCTCTTTCTCCTGGCAGCAGGGAGACTCTGAGCACCTCTATGCCCCTGAACCCCTAGACATCTCTCCAGGGAAACTTGGATCTTCTTTTTTCATTTAAAATTTTTTATTTTTTATTTTTTATGTGTATGAGTGTATTGTCTGCATGTAGGTTTGTGCACCCACGTTGTGCAATGCTGAGGAGGTCAGAAGAGGGCTTCGGATTCTCCCAGAACTGGAGTTAAGGATGGTTTTTAGCCACAATGTGGGTACTGGGAATTGAACCCAGGTCCTCTGCAAGAGCATTCATCACTCTTAACCACTGAGCCCTCTCTCCAGCCCCAGAAACTTGGATTTTCTAAGCAGCATCTGTACCTCCATCCAACTGTAGATGCCACAGGTCCCTTGCAGGATCCTAGGTTTCCATGTTTCTAAGGGGAAAGGATGTCTCTGCCTCCCATTCCCAGGGCAGGCATGCAGCAAAAGGGCAAAGGTCAGGCCTGGGCCCAGAGTCCCTACCTCAGAGGAATTTAGACAGTATGAGGAAAGGGAGGCCTTAGTCCTGCCATTGCTCTGAACCAGGGTCAGCTTCTGATCCTGCACACTTAGTACTTGCTACCACTGGGTTTTCATGAAAGTATTGTCTTTCCATGGCCCCTAAGTGACATTAGGAAATTCTCCCCATAAGAAAGAGATGGTATACTCCAGTCAGCTGGCTTGAAGAATGCAGGAGAGGACCTGTTCACAAAGGACCACTGGGCTCATGCTGGTGGGTGTCATGAAGCTGTAACCTTAGCCTCAGTCCCCCAGGGGTGACAGGGATGTGAGGGGAGAGGACCAGGAGGAGGGGACAGAGTAGGTTCCAGGCACAGCGAGGTGGGTTAGCACACCTGGAAGCAGCTGCCGTCTTCTGTATAGGGAAGTAGCCATCTCCAGTAACCCCAGAGTGGAAAGGGGAGCTTGGAGAACATCGACTTCGCTCTCCCCTGGCCCTGGCAGAGCTCCCTGATGGCGGAGTAAAATGGAGAGGCAGGGAGCAAAGACTTTTCAATATAGCAGCCATTGGGTGGAGAAAGGATCTGGAGAGACAGATGAGGTCATTGGTCACCACAGAGAAGCACACTCCAGTGTCTTGGAGAGTAACAGTAGCACGTAGCCCCGATGGTGAGCCTGGCCGTGTTGGAAGCACTTTGTATTTCCTTATTCGGTCCTCACCACAATTCTCTAAGGTAGATGCTGTTTGCTCATGGGGGAGAATGAGGCCCAGTGAGGTCGGGCACCTGCTTCAGGGTGCCTCTCAGGAACTGCACTGCTGAGACCTAGCCAGGCCGCCTTGCTCAAAGTTGCAGGCAGAGACACTGCCCTGTGGAGTGTGTAAAGGTTGGAGTGATCAGGCATTGTTACCATGGCCCCTAATCCAGACAGGAAAAGCCTAAGGACTTTTTTTTCCAGAAGGGACAGTCAGGAGCAAAGTCAAAGGACCTTCCAGGTGGCCTGTGTCAGCTAGCAGCCAGAGGTCCACTGTGAGTATTGCAGCCACCCTACCAAACCAGTTACTGTCTCAGAGAGGGAGGCAGGCAGTGGGCCCTGTGGGCATGAGCCCCAGTTCCACTGCTTTCCAGTGAGGGACCACCCACGGTTACCTCATTCTTCTCACTCGCAAATGGGGTCATGTGTTCCATTCTCACAGGGTTATTGCAAGGCTTGAAAGGGCACATGTGAGTGTGAGCAGCACATGTGAGTGTGAGCACGCACTGGGTGGATGGTTCAGCCCACAGTATAAAGGAACTGAACGTTCCTTATGGCCTATCGATACTGCATAGTATCTTGGTGCATCAGGGACTCTGTGTTTGTGGTGCAGCTGGGACAGTGAGGTTTAGACAGTGGTGTGGATGCCTGACACTGAGGTTGTAGACAGAGCACGACATGGATCCTGAGAACTCATGACAGTGTTACGAGTCTGTGTTTGACTGCACTGTAGTTTATTAACATTTGAGAGCACACACTGTCAAGTAGCATGCTGAGTTTCGCTGGCCACCTCACCTACTACTTCTCTCGATGTCCTCTAGAGGCTGTGTGCAGAGGCTGAGCCCCAGACTGCCTAGCTTTGTGTGAGTGTTAACACAAAGCAGGAGGGATGTGTTTTCCCAGAACATGTCTCTTCATTAAGCAGCACAGAAGTACAACTTTGATCAGTTCTTTTTTAGAAAATTTATTATTGAGCTTTTGTAATTTCATACAACAGTTCTTAATCAAATCTAGAGCCTCTCATCCATGTCCCCCTCGCTCAATCCCCCCGGACCTCATGCACTCTGCCATGCATGTTAAGTCCTATCCAGTTCTTCTAGCTCACTTTTCCACTGCTGTGACGAAACACTCGGAGCAATACCAACTTGGGGAGGAAAGGGTTTATTCAGCTCACATCTCCCAGGTCACACAGTTCATCACTCAGGGAGCTGAAGGTAGGAACTCAGGGCAGGAACCTGAAGGCAGGAGCTGAAGCACAGGCCATGGAGGAATGCTGCCTACTGGCTTGCTCCCCCAACCCCTGACTAGCCTGCTTTCTTATACTGTACCCAACAACCTGCCCAGGGGTGGCACCACCCATAGTGGGCTGGGCCCTCCCACATTGCTGAACAAGCAAGACGATATTCCACAGACGAGGCCACAGGCCAGTCTGTTGGAGCCCAGGTGTGTCAAGTTGACACTAAAGCTCTCCAGCATGGCAGTCCAGCATTTGTACTCAGATGTCCTTCAGTGCAAATTCATCCACGGAGCCTAGTCAGCCCATCTGGAGATCATAAGTAAGGCCTGCTCTCCCTCACCCAGGAGCAATCAGATCCAATATTTCTTAGTCTAGGACCAGCCTGCCACCCATTTCTCTCCTCCCCTCTGGACCCCTGTTTCATTGAGTTGGTATGGGTACTGTCCTTGATGCCATCATTGCGACAAGATCACATGTCCAAACTCCCAGTGGCCTGAGAGCCTCTGCCCCCCTGTGTTCATGAACCAGCCCTGGCTCTTACAATCTTTCTACCCCCTCTTTCACAATGGTCCCTGGGCTGTGGGCGGGTGAGTTTCCATATGGGAGTCCTATCCAGGGATACACACTCTGAAGTCTCTTATTCTTTAAAATGTGGTCAGTTGTGGCCTTCTGTGTGCATCACACTCTGTTGTATATGGAAGCTTCACTGGTGAGAGCTGAGCGATGCATTATTTTTCTCTCTACCACTACTTCTGCTATGTTCCATGAGCCTTAGGTGTAGAGATGCAACAGCCTAGGACTGAACATCTCTCAGATATATATTCTCTGTGTCTGAACAGTTGTGGAATTCCACAGTAGCCTCCATCTGTTGCAAAAAGGAGCTTCTTGACATACTGTAAACATGTCCATGTTAGCCATTGTTTCTGTATCTGTTATCTTTACCTGCTAGAGGTAAATGTGCGGGGCTCCCTCCCCTCAACCAGGCTGGGCATTAAAACCCACTGAGGAAGTTTTTACGTCCCCTGAGCCTAGGGCTCCTTGCAGAGAACTCACTTGGGACTCTGGAATGGGGTGGGAGTCTTGCTGTGGTCAGAGGTGCTTCTAGACACCAAGAGCTGAAATTTGGCAGGGGAGAGGGTTGGGTTGGCTCTTTGAAGGTGAGTGCTGAAACCAAGGGCACATTTCAAGAGGGAAGGGAACCAGGCAAGGTCAGGGGACTGCTTTTGCAGGTCAGCAAACATTCCACAGAGAGGAGGCAGAGTTGTAGGAGCCAGGAGTCTGACAACTGCCTAGACAGGGTGGCCACAGGGCAGGGCTTGGAAAATATTAGCTTAAGGAAAGAATGAACAAGTGAACCCACGTGTCCTTTAAGCCCCTGGTCTCCTGACTTGGGATTGCTGTGTATTTTCTATGTGTCAGATTCCTGTGTGACATAAAACCATGCACTGAGTGGCTTAAACAACAGGCAGCTGTAGTTTAGAGGCCGGAAACCAAGACTGAGGTGTCTGGAGGTTGGGCTCTCAGTGAGTGGTTGAGGGAGAATCTGTTCCATGCCCCTCCACACTGTTTGTTGTGATCAGGACATATTCTTCCTTCTGATTCTTCTTCATCCCTCTGGACCTGTCTTTGCATCTTGGTTTTGTGCCTTTGTCTTTAATATCCCTGCTTATAAGGACACCTTGCTGGTTGGGCCCCCTCCCCAAGGATCATCTTCAGGACCCGCCAAGACCCTGTCCATGGTCTGGATACAGTGTGAGTGCATCTCTCAAAAGAACATGTGGGGCAGCTTGGTCCTCAGTGAGGTGGTGTTGAGAGGTGGTGGGACCTTTGAAACCCAGGCCTAGTGTCAAGTGGTCAGGGCACTGGGGCATCACTCCCAGAGTGATTTGTGCTGGCTTTGTGCAGTGAGTTAGTTCCCCTTTTTGCACATAACTCTTCTGCTTTCTGCTTCTTCATCATGTTGTGATGAAGTCACAGGGTCCTTGGCAGGATGATAGTACAATACTCTAAGAATTCTAAGCCAAATAACTTCTTTTCTTTTCTTTACAAATTATCCAGTCTCAAACACGAAATGGACTAAGACAAGCTTCTCTCCAAATAAGGTCTAAGCACAAGTACTGGGATTAGGACCTGGAGATTTTTAGGGAAACACAGTCCATATAACTTTGCTAAATGAAGAGCTTAGATGTTTGTTCCCTCTCTTTATATGTCAATTGAATGTGTAATGTTGCAGGTCAGAAAGGGAGAAAAAACACTGAAGACTGGTAACCTGGCCTCAAGCAGCCCCTGGCAGCCCAGGGTGGCAGAGTCCTGAACAGGTAGGAGGAGGAGGTGTCTTGTTGTCACCTTCCTAATGGGAGGGCAGCGTGGGGAGGAGAAAGAGAGCTGCCAAGAGCACTGCAGGCCGTTCCCAGGGCCTGTTCTACTTCCTGCATAGAAGCCTTCAGCAAAGCTATTTATTTGCCTTTATCATCAAATTCCCTGGCTTAAGTTTCCCAGACATTGGAAGGACGGTTCTTTCCTCCATGAATCAAATTAGAAAGCAACAGACTTCTGAAGGCATGACAAGCTGATCCTTCGAGTCAAATCTTTGTAACAACTTTTTCAGACTCTGAACCTCATGTCTAGGTATCTCAAAATCTCATTTCCTACACTCTGGTCCTGGCTCAAGGCTCATGGGTAGAAAAAACACAAATTCTCCCTGGCTGATTCCACAGTGATCCAATTCTGAAAAGCCAAAGTTCTCCCAGCAAGAAGCACTGTGACCCCGGGAGTTGGAGTCTTGGAGACCCCATACCCCTGGGTGCAGGCCCTGCTAAGCTGTGGTGTTCTTGAGTTCTGTACCCCAGTGGGTCTTCAAGGGGCAGAGAGTGTCTCTGGTTTTCTAAATGTCCCAGCATAGGTGGGCTGGGAACTCCTCCGTTCTCTCCTCTCCATGATCTCAGTCCCATTCATCTTAGAGCTGAGCATCTAGGGGAGGGGAACAGAGTGATTGGCCCCAGAATTGCTCCTGGGCCAGACACACAGCCTCAGCTTCATTGAGGGCAGGGGGTGGTCATTCATCCCAGAGGCCCTGACTTGCAGGCCACCAGCTGTCACTGTTCACTCATATGACCTCGATTGCTAAAATTCATTGGTGGGGGGATGATTTGTAAACATCATCCACTCCCTCCTCCCTTGTGCCTAAGACAAACCAACATACCATGCAACCAAAATGTACTCCCGGAAAGCAACAAATTTATTGGATTTACTTCCAGAGCAGTGGGTGAGGGTTCACGTACAGGAAGGTGGGTGCTCCTGCCTAAGACTGCACTGGAAAATCTTCAACCAAGAATGGGTGCGGTCTTCCCCACAGCTGTGCATGGCTGGAACCCCTTCCTCAGCCTTCCCCACATCTGGGCATGGCCGGAGACCCTTCCTCAGCCTTCCCCGCAGCTGGGCATGGCTGGAGACCCTTCCTCAGTCTTCCCCACAGCTGTGCATGGCTGCAGCCCCTTCCTCAGCCTTCCCCACAGCTGTGCATGGCTGCAGCCCCTTCCTCAGCCTTCCCCACAGCTGTGCATGGCTGCAGCCCCTTCCTCAGCCTTCCCCGCAGCTGTGCATGGCTGCAGCCCCTTCCTCAGCCTTCCCCACAGCTGTGCATGGCTGCAGCCCATTCCTCAGCTTCCCCACAGCTGTGCATGGCTGCAGCCCCTTCCTCAGCTTCCCCACAGCTGTGCATGGCTGCAGCCCCTTCCTCAGCCTTCCCCGCAGCTGTGCATGGCTGCAGCCCCTTCCTCAGCTTCCCCACAGCTGTGCATGGCTGCAGCCCCTTCCTCAGCCTTCCCTGCAGCTGTGCATGGCTGCAGCCCCTTCCTCAGCCTTCCCCACAGCTGTGCATGGCTGCAGCCCCTTCCTCAGCCTTCCCCAGCCCATAGACTCTGGCCCTTCTAGGCCATGTGCAGCTAGGGCCAAGTTTCTCAGCAGTAGTTAGGAGGTGTGGCTAGACACTCGGGGATGGGTGCTGTGACTTCTCTGCCCCTCTTTCCATGCAGGGAGATGAGTGGTTGACAAACCCAGCTGTCATGATCAAACAGACACAGCTGAGGTAAGGAAGATAGCATCTGTTGGAGGACAGTCCTATACAACAATCTCCTATCCCAGGCCCTGTCACTGACTTCCAAGGACTGGGAAGAAGATCCAGATTGCTCTTTGATGCTTGTGTTCCTCAGGAGTTTTCTGGGACCATCAGATTCGCCTCACCACTCACTAAACTCAGCCTGAACAGGTTTTGTGGGGAGGGATATCCTGTCTTTTAAGCTAGGGAGAAGATAAAAACTAGGTAAATAGTTAAAATAAGACATACCAATAATTCCCATAAATATAGTGAAGTAAGGAACAGATGAAATACTATGCTAAGGGAATAGATGACTGAAAATAAAAGCAGAATTAACATAGATGTCATCATCTCAAAAATGCAGTGTTCAGCAATTTTGGAAGATCCCACACTTCTGATGACCAGATTGGAAGATGCTTGAGACTGGTCATTGTCGAGGCTGCCAGTGAGAGTCCAAAGGACAGCGCCTGTGACCAGAAGGGTGGTTTATGTCACAGCAACCGGGAGAATGTACCTCAGGGGAAATACAGGGCTGGGCCAACAAAGGGGATGCAGGACATCTTAGAGAACTTGAGTTTGCTGTGGGTAATTCTTAGGTGGGAAGACGAACTGGGGCTCTGAGCTGGATGTTGCCAAAGAATGAGGTGATTCAGCGGATGGTACTGATACACGCTCCCTACAAGGCGGCAGTGATTCACATTGGGGGTTGGTTCTTTATGTGGCTACAAAATAGCTTTGTCTCAGCCTGGTTTGGAACACAGATGCAGCAATGTTGGGCAGTTTATATTCTGTTCACATTGAGTTGTGTTTATGCTCAGATGGGAACATCATCTGTCTGCTGGAGAGCCTGGCTTTTACTTCCATATTGTTAATAGGGAAGGAAAACTTATTTCAAATCTGGGGAAAGTGTACACATACATACATCTATATATGTGTACATGTGCAAATGACAGAAATGAAATGATTAATGAATACCATTTGGGGTATAATTGGAAATAATAGGTTTGGGGGTATATTTTAGGTCTGGAAATTTCACACTAAAATATTTCTGATATCTACCAGAAAAAAAACGGAGATAGTCTTCTATAGCCCCAGTGTGCCTTCACCTGTGTCCCACGGAAAATGTGAACTCCCTAGCTGAGCCTCTAGAGATGAAAATCACAGTTTGGTAAATTAACAAAAAAGAAATAAAGTCCTGGAATAACTAAACTATACAATTGTCAAACTAAAAATGTATCATGTATTTTATAATGTAATGTAAATTTGAAATTCTATGTCTACTATATTTTTTCAGTATTATTATTATTATTATTTTTTTTTTGGTCTTTTCGAGACAGGGTCTCCCTGTAGTCCCAGCTGGCCTGGAACTCTCTCTGTAGACCAGGCTGGCCTTGAACTCACAAAGATCCGCCTGCCTCTGCCTCCCAAGTGCTAGGATTAAAGGCGTGAGCCACCACGCCCGGCTTTTTTCCAGTATTATTTACTGACAAAACAGTCCTACTAAGCTCCAACAATAACGTGAGATATGTCACTGCTGTTGTGATGAGTTTGTCATTCACTCCCTTTCCAAATTCTCCAACCTCTACAAGCTTTTTCAGTGTAATCATGTTATTTCTTAAAGAAAGAAATGTAATAAATATTTAAAAAAATTTTATAATGGAGATATTTATCCACATTGGATTTTAATAGATACTTTCTTTTCTGATACAAAATACACTAAGTTTCTCTGGAACAAAGGGCTTGGGATTTCCCAGTCAATGCTCTCTGGTGTTTAAACTTGGAAAATCCCTGAGCTATGAAATGTCCCTGAGCTGGATCTAGTAGTGATCCCAAGAAGGATTCAGGAGTAAGGAAAAGAAGCTGAGTTCCTGGGAAGAGCTGGATTCTAACAAAACTGGCAGCTGGTGCCTAGTGTGGCACACTGAGGCTGCAGCAAGGGGCTGGGGTAGACTTAGGCATCTGGTCAGCCAAGGTGCCTGTTGCAGTAGTCAGGTATTCACAGAGCTGTGCAAGACTTGTGTTCAACAATGACACTTTGTGGCAATAATACAAGTAGCCACACAGAGTAGCCTATGGTCCTATGATTTGTATGGGTGATGAGACCTATGGTCTTATGATTGTATGGGTGATGAGACCTATGGTCCTATGATCATATGGGTGATGAGACCTATGGTCCTATGATCATATGGGTGATGAGACCTATGGTCCTATGATCATATGGGTGATGAGACCTATGGTTCTATGATTGTTTGGGTGATGAGATCTATGGTTCTATGATTTGTATGGATGATGAGACCTATGGTCCTATGATTGTTTGGGTGATGAGACCTATGGTCCTATGATTTGTATGGGTGATGAGACCTATGGTCCTATGATCATATGGGTGATGAGACCTATGGTCCTATGATCGTATGGGTGATGAGACTTATGGTCCTATGATCATATGGGTGATGAGACCTATGGTCCCATGATTGTTTGGGTGATGAGACCCTCCTATTTCTTTATCCCCATGGTGCTCAGAATCAAGTCTTCACCTCCTTTCGAGCTAAGGAAGACCTTAGGGGCCTTAGGTAACTCCAGGAGTGCAGGAAGTTCTCTCGGGTCAAGCTGGTAATCATGAGTCTAGTGGAAAAATAAGTGAGATAGTCTAAGGTGAAGCAAGAAGAACCAGGCAGTAGAGTAGAAGAGTGGCTCAGGAGACAGGGACACCCCCAGTAAGTGGACCATGTTAGCCGGTAAGTAGATAGCCAAGGCTGCTTCTCTCTTACCCTAGAAGGGGATAACTATCTAGGCCCCATGTGACAATCTCCCAGCCCTTGCCTCTGACTCAAATGGACAAAGCCGTACATGAGCTAGCCTGCTGGTGTCTCTGACTTTGTCTCTCTGCTGCAGCCTCTCGGTCTTGCTGTTTCATGGAGACATGAAGCTCACCCCCACCTCAGGGCCCTTGCACTGCTGTTCCTGCCTGGAACTCTTTACCCAGACCCTGTTAGATGACTGGAATCTTCTTATTATGGAGGCTGTCCCTGACTATCCTGGTTACTGAGCAGTACCTCCCCTAACCTCTACCAGTGGCCTTCTATCCCATTGTCTTGGTTTATTGTCTTCATGTTTTTGTTTGTCTCTTTGCCTTTCAGTTCTTGTCACTGCCAAATTTACACAGTACAGCTGCCAAATCACCAGGGGGGCAGAACAGTTCCCAGCACACAACAGGAGCCCAGGGTCTGTTAGGTAGGTAGTGATACCTTCAGCCTAGTCACTGAGGGTCAACGTTCACAGCTACTCTTGAATTTGACTGGTTCTCACTGGTGGGGTTAAGGGGTGACAGTCAGATTGTACCTGGTAGAGACCTGAACTTGGAGCTACCTTCATCTCTGCATTTCTTCTGTCTCTCTGAGAGACACCCCCACCATGTGTATGTGTGATGTTCTTGTGAGACTCGGTTTCCTCTTCTGGAGAAAGTGAGTCAGCCAAACATATAGGATGTTGACCTTACAGTGAGGGTAATTCCTGACCCCCCTTACAGTGAGGGTAATTCCTGACCCCCATTACAGTGAGGGTAATTCCTGACCCCCCTTACAGTGAGGGTAATTCCTGACCCCCCTTACAGTGAGGGTAATTCCTGACCCCCCTTACAGTGAGGATAATTCCTGAGCCCCCTTACAGTGAGGGTAATTCCTGACCCCCCTTACAGTGAGGGTAATTTCTGACCCCCTTACAGTGAGGGTAATTCCTGACCCCCCTTACAGTGAGGGTAGTTCCAGGCTTTTGTGTTTATGAAATCTGAGGGGTGTGGAGCCAGCAGTTTTCAGAAGCTCAGGAAGAGAGGGACAAAACAAGCACATTTCTTTTCACTTCCATGAGCACAGAACCAACAGGCTGTGCTTTCCTTGGCCCCAGCATCCTGGAAGACTGGGGTGGAATTAATCAATGCCTCAGGGAACAGTAGGAGAGTCCTTAAGGAACTGAGCATAGGTGAAATGACAGTAGACGTGGGGACAGGAGGGTTGGCACCAGGAGAAGGGGGCTGAAGGTCTGGGTCAGAAAAGGCAGGAGGACCAGAGTGAGGCCGTGGATACTCCAGTCCGAGCTGGTGCTGCTGGTCCTAGATGTCAGGTCCTTCTCTGAGCTCACTACCCAACTTAACCCCAAGGTGGGATGGGCCGTAAGCTTGAACATCCTCAGACTCCCCATCCACCCCAGTGCTTTCCATCCCTAGTGCTCCCCATCCGCAGTCCTCCCCATTCTGAGTCCTCCTCATCCTTTGTGTTCACCATCCTCAGTCCTCCCCATTGTTGGATCCCCATCCTCAGTCCTCCCCATTCTGAGTCCTCCTCATCCTTTGTGTTCACCATCCTCAGTCCTCCCCATTGTTGGATCCCCATCCTCAGTCCTCCCCATTCTGAGTCCTCCTCATCCTTTGTGTTCACCATCCTCAGTCCTCCCCATTGTTGGATCCCCATCCTCAGTCCACCCCATCCTCACATTGTTCACAGTTGGCTCCTCTCAGGACTCTGGACTCTTGGAGCACAGCGGTGTTGGGTTTTGCAGTTGAGTCCCTGGCAGAAGTAGGCAGGACTTCCTCTCCTCCCACTGAAGAAGTCCCAGGTGTGGTGATAGCTGACATTCAGTGATCTGAGCTGTTCATTCACGTCATGTGTCCCTGTGAACCTGGAAAGCAGGATCGGCAGAGTAGACACTTGATCATCATGTGACAACAAGAAGGAAGTTGCTCACTAAGGTTCTCATCCCTCGGGACTGTGGAAGAGACAGTTCTGCTGTGTCAGTGGACACTGCCCCCCCCCCACCCCAGCCTTCTGTTGAAAGGACTTACAGCTGGTGGCATCTCAAAACTTATCTCCAGCCAGGTATCCTGGTGAGTGTGTACTGCAGCTGACTGCAAGGCTGAGGCTGGAAGATGGCCTTAGCTCAGGGGTTAGGGGCCAGCATGGTACCAAATTGAGACTCTACCTCAAAACAAACAACAAACAAACAAACAAACCACCTTCCTCTCTCCTGGCAACAGAAGCCATCATCTCCGCAGCCACTGGCATAGTGAGCTTCTGAGTTTTCCAGGATTCTCCCTCTGATGTGTGAATGCAGCTCAGACTGAAAGAGATGCAGCCACATGTCCAAAAGAGACCAGAGCCAGGCCCTTGGGGCCACCCAGAGGGCTTAGCCATTTGTCCCACCCCAAGGGCCGAGGCCCGAATTCTAAAGCAATGACCATTAAGTACCAGGACCCACGCTGACAGGCCCCAGGTGTCCTTGGGACCTCCTCTACCAGCAGGAGGTGCCATTTCAAGAGGTATTCTGGGGTCCTAGACAGCCAGAAGTGCCGCCAGTCTAGCCTCTGCTGTCCTGTGCAGGGAACAGCAGGACCTCTGAGCTGGCTGATCTGTTCTTGGCAGCTGTGGGATATGGGCTAGCCTGCCCTGGTTTCCCTGGGTCTCCCCCTCCTCAGCTGTCCCATGGGGCACTGACAGCCAGCACACAGGGTCCTGGGGAGTGCGTTACCAGCACAGACCTATCAGACACTGCTCGTCCTCTGCTCTGGGCCCTGGTGTCTGAGTTTGGAAAGAAGACCCCTTGTTCCCACTGGGATGGCAATTTGGGTGCACTCTCCCTTCTCCCCAAATTGTCATGCTCTAGGTTTTCGTTTGTCTTTCTTGCCAGCACAGCTACTGATTTTGTGTCCACTTTACAAATATTGATGTTCTGGGGCTGGAGAGATAGCCTAGCGGTTAAGAGCACCGACGCTCTTGCAGAGGACCCGGGTTCGATCCCCAGCACCCACATGGCGGCTAAGAACCGTCTGTAACTCCAATTCCAGGAGAACTCCAGTTCCAGGGGAATCTGAGACCCTCTTCTGACCTCCGCGGCATTGCACGACACGGGTGCACAGACCTGCATGCAAACAATACATTCATACACATAAAAAAAAAAAATAAAAAAAAAAAAAAAGAAAAAAGAAAAAAAACAAATATTGATGTTCTGACCCTGATTTTGTGTCGGAGACCATTCTGGGATCTGCTCTGGGAGCAGGGGAGTCTACTTTCCATGTGACTCCATCCCTGGAAAGAAGTAAAACATGTGAGAATGAGGCGATTTCCACCGTCTGAAAATTGCTCTGAAGAACCTGTAAGGTGGTCACCAAGAGTGTGGTGCGTGGGGTGGAGAGGACCTGGCTGCTTGGGAGGGGCCAGGAACGCCCGAGAAGTCCCCAAACCAACTGAAATGGAGTGGAGTCCGCTGGGTAGGAGGTCTGATAGTGGCTATGGAGTCCCAGAAAGGAGGCAGGAGCCAGGGAGATGTCAGATGGCCCCTTGCTGCAGTCTGCCTGCAGCTGCCTGGCCTCCGCCAAGCCCTGGCCAGGGGCCCCTCACTGCCACTCTCCTCCCACCTCACAAACTCACTGATGCTGGCGAGACTGGGGGTCCTGCATCTGAGTCATGTTCTTTGGACAGCTTGGCATAACTTCTGTTCAGACCATCAGTTACTACCAAGTGAGTTTGAGTTTGAGTGGTCTTGGGAGGGGTAAGGGTTGGGTTATGTTTTCCTTTCTGTCTTAGAGTTAGGGGACAGCTTGACAGAGGCAAGGCCAGGGGAATGCTTTAGTCAGCTTCCACAGTGGGGACAGGGATGGTAACCACGTGGGACCAGAGAGTCCAGGATACACATATCTCCAGCTCTCATGGAAGCACTGTACCAACTGATCAGAGCAGAAGATGACAATGAGCTTGTGGGGACATTTGGGTAGCCAAATCTCACATTTCAGAAACTTCTGGCAGATGATAGACAATGAGGTGGTCTGTCCCTCTGTTTCATTAATGCAGATGGTGATTTCCATAGTCTCAGGAGATGAAGTGTGTGGTTAGTCTAACTGATCCCAGGATCTGGCTAGCTGATGCTAAGTAACAAATAGCCCCAAACCTTAATGACTTCAAGCACTTCAGTCTTAAGAGCTTAAAAGCTAATTTTCCTGTGAGGCAGGGATTTCAGGGCCTTGGGTGAGTTGCCCTGTAGGTTTTAGGCAGCTAGCACTGGACTAGCAGGAAGGTTGTCATGTCTGCAGAAGACCAGGCATCTCTTCCTCTTCTTACTTTTTAGAAACACTTATTGGTTAAGGGCTGCTCATGTCTTCTGCTTTGGCTAATGAGACACAAAGCAAAGTCCACTAGAGGACTCTGGTAAATTTTTCCTGGATGGCTGAGGCATTACTAAGCCACATTATAGTTATACCTGAATAACAAATCAGCCTGACTCAGTGTTGGTTATATGGCCAAAAGTGGACCTGAACTCTGAGAGTTCGTTCCTTTACATCTTTCACAGAACTGTGCCATTGAGCCAGGCCTCACCCATATTTCTATTCAGTCTCTGAAGCATGAATTGGGGAACTACAAACTTGGATCTACCCTTATCAGAGAATCTTGCCCTCTGATCCCTAGGTCTAAAATATCTCATACACACAATGTCAAGCAGACTTGTCAGTTATTCTCACTGTCTTCAGTGAGAACATGAATATGAACATGCTACTTTCTACACTAAGCTAACTCAAGCACACAGGAGTTCATTCATTGTCTTGGGTGGAAGCTAAAGTGGCACCTGAGGGGTCTCCTGGCCACAAGAGCACATGACTCCCTGAGCTTGCTTACATTGTAACTTAGTAGCCTTTTGGTGCAAAGTGAAACAAAAGCCATTGGTTCCAATTCTGTCCTTATTGTAAGTCATTCCCACACACCATGAAACTATGCTTTCCATGACACATCTTTTCTTCTCGATTGAAATACAATGTTTGGAGCTGTGGCAGCCACATTGGGAACAGTAGTGGGCACGGAAGTGTCTGGGTCCTTGATGACCTAGTGGAACTACGGGGTCTATTTTGGAGCCATTTCAAACTAGAAAGTTTCAAGATAGGGTCTCCCTAATGCAGCTTGCCTGGTTTGAACTTGCCTCCTCCCACTTCTGCATCCCAAGTGCTGGTTACAAGTACACAACACACGCTGGGCTTCCTGACTGAGATAATGAAGCCCTGCTGTGGAAGCACCTTTGCCAGCATTTTTTATCCCTTGCAGCACACTGCACCTTAAAAATTTTGTGTGGAAAAGTGTTTTGGCTGCATTGATACACCCATGGACACAGTGCCCAGAGAGGCCAGAAGAGGGCATCAAATAACCTGGAACTGGAGTTATGGATGGTTGTGAACTACTTTGTAGGTACTGGGAACAGAACACTGGTCCTCTGTAAAAGCAGTCCCTCCAGCTGCAGCGCACTGCATCTTAACGTTTAGTTATTAAAACCACAAGCTTTGGAATAAAACCTTCCTGCATTTAAATTGTTTTAAATTTTTATTTATTATTTTTTTTTAGGAATTCACAATATAAGAGCACAGTTGTTTTCAGATCACATTAACATTGCTCAGTTTGCCATACAATTAGGTAATTGGTGCTAGCATCCACAGATGAGGGATAACATTCGTTGTTTGTTTTTCTGGGACTATGTTACTTCACTCAGCATAATATCTTCTAGCTCCATCCATTTACCTGCAAAGCTCATGATGTCATCTTTGCTTTTTTGGTCTTTTTGAGACAGGGTCTCCCTGTAGCCCCAGCTGTCCTGGAACTCACTCTGTAGACCAGGCTGGCCTTGAACTCACAAAGATCCACCTGCTTCTGTCTCCCAAGTGCTAGGATTAAAGGCACGCGCCATGCCCGGCTGATGTCATCTTTCTTTACCACTGCATAGAACTCCATTGTGTAGATGTACCACATTTTCTCTATCCACTCGTCAGTTGAGGGGCACTTGGGTTGGTTCTAGCTCTTTGCTATTGTGAAGAGAGTTGAAATAAACATGGCTGTGCATGTGTCTCTGCAGTAAGATGAGTCTTGTGGGTATATATCCAGGAGTGGTATGGCTGGGTCGGATGGCAAGTTCATTCCTACTCTTCCAAGGGTTCTCCACACTGCTTTCCATAGTGGCTGTATGAGTTTACATTCCCACCAGCAGTGGATGAGTGTTCCCCTTTCCCCACAACCTCTCCAGCACTTGGTATCATTTGTTTTCTTGATCCTAGTCAGTCTTATGGGAGTGAGATGATATCTTAAAGTGGTTTTAATTTGCATTTCCTTAATTATTAGCTACGTGAACACTTTTTAAGAAGTTTCTCAGCCATCTCTAACTCCTCACTTGTGAAGTCTCTGTTCAGCTCTTTGCTCCATCTATTGAGTGGGTCATTTGTTTTCTTCTTTGTTTTTTGAGTAGTTTATATATTTTGGAAATCAATGCTTTGTCAGATGTATCTGCAGTGAAGGTTTCGTCCCACTCTGCAGGTTTTCTCTTCACTTCCTTGATTGTTTCTTTGATGTACAGAAGCTTATATGAGTTTAAAGAGGTCCCATTTGTCAATTGTTGCCCTTAATTCTTATGCAGCTGCTGTCTGATTTAGGAAGTCTTTTCCTATGCCTATGTCTTGTAGGCTGCTGCCAACTTTTTCTTCTATCGCCTTCAGAGTTTTGGGTTTCACACTGAGGTCTTTGATCCATCTGGAGTTGCCTTTTGTACAGGGTGAGAGGTAGGGATTTAATTTCATTCTTCTACAAGTAGTGATCCAGTTTTGCCAACACCACTTGCTGAAGATGCTGTCTTTCCTCCATTATGTCTTCTTGGCCCCTTTGTCACATATGAGGTGGCTGAAATTGTATGTGCTTAGGTTTGGATCTTCAGTTTTGTTCCATTGGTCAACAGGTCCGTTTTTGTGCCAGTATCAAGCTGCTTTTATGACTATAGCCTTGTAGTATAGTTTGAAATCTGGTATAGAGATCTCCCCTGTATTGCTCTTTTTACTCGGGTTGCTTTGGCTATTCAGGGTCTTTTGTTTTCCCAAATGAAATTAAGGGCTTTTTTTTTTTCCAAGCCTGTGAAGAAACTCTTGGGGATTGTCATTGGGATTACATTAGGCATGGATTCTCCAGGAGGTGCGGCCTAGGGAGGGCTTAGAGAGTTCATAGCCTTGCCCCCTTTCAGTTCACTCTCTCTGCTTTGCATCAGCTGTGATGTTGTTCTTGGTGTCACTGGTTGAAAGACAAAGGCACCGCCTTGGGGGAATGGTGTCTGTGCTGGGTGGAGCCACTCTTCTTTCCGAGCCCCTGCCCCACATAGCTTTGTATCACATCTGGCAGCTGTGGGCTCAATGATGAAGTGAAGAATTCTGGCCTGCATGGATGTGTGTTTTGAAAACTATATGAGTGGTGTAAAGTGTACTCATGTGATCCAGACAGGGTCACCTTCCATCTTCAGAACCTTTTTATTTATTATGCAAAACAACAGCGTATTCTGCCCTCAGCCCAGTCCCTGACAAGCAGCCTCGTAATTCTATAGATTGATTGCTCAAGTGGGTGACCTGGGACACAGAGATCACAGTGTTTTAAACTCCTGACTGGTTCATTTCACCAAGCACATTGTACTAAAGTTTCCTCTATATTGTAGTATGGTCCAGGATTCTTTTCCTTTTAATGGCCAAGTCATGTTCCACGTGTGTATAGGCCACTTTCATTTACATGTTTACCATTCAGAGGACATTTGGGTGATTCCCTCTTCCTGGCTACTGTGGACGATGTCACTCTGAGCACATGTATGTCATTCTGAGCACATGTATGTTATTCTGAACACATGTATGCAAATATCTCTTGAGATCTTTCCTTCTGTTCTTTTATGTCTGTACTCAGAATTACTGAATCATGTGGGAATTCTGATTTTAATATTTTTTTTTAAATTTTATTTATTTCTGTATGTGTACGAATGTACTGTCTGCATGCAAGTCTGTGCACCCGTGTCGTGCAACGCCGCGGAGTTCAGAAGAGGGTCTCGGATTCCCCTGGAGCTGGAGTTCTCCTGGAATTGGAGCTTCAGATGGTTCTCAGCCGCCATGTGGGTGCTGGGGATCGAACCTGGGTCCTCTGTAAGAGCGGTCGAGGAATAATTATACTGTTTTCCACAGAACCTGCCTGATTTTATGTCCTCACTGGGAGAAAAAGTGATCCTCACTTCATTATAAGAATCTTGGCCACTGAGAGTAGTGAAAGCAAAGCTGCTTATTTTCTGACCTTGCAAGGTCAGGTATTGGCCCGGAGAAAAGGCAAAAGAAGTGGCTGGTCCACTTATCTGGTCCAGAACAGGAACGTTTATATTCCTAATGGCATTGACCTATCCCCTGAATCCTTCACTGGCTGAGTTCTTCAGGGAGGTATGATTTTCTTGTTGCTTCCTGCCCAGATTCTCCATCCTATTGGTTCAGGGTACAAAGCCTTATCTCATATCCGTATGTCCTGAGGTCACAGTTCCCTCCCTGCCATCTTCTCACCTCTTTGCAGACACCACCCCTTTCTCTTTTGTTTTAAAGGACAGGTTATTAGTTAGCCTAAAGCATGTGAAGGAGTAGCCTGTTGAAGTTTTGTTCCTAGCAATTAGCAATGTTGAGCATATATGTGTGGGACAGCTTCAGTTTTCAGCCCAGGAATAGGGAACCGCAGTTGGGGAATTTCTTCTGTCAGATTGGCCTGTGGGCAAGTCTGGGTAATGTGAGTGATGTGGAAGGGCCCAGCCCAAGGTGAGCAACACCACCCCTGGGCATGTCGCCCTGGTTATATATGAAAGAAGGCTGAGCACAGGCAGGAGGAGCAGCCAGGGAGAGGGGCTCTCCATGGTCTGGGCTCCAGGCTCCTGCCCTGACTTCCTGCCTTGCTTTACCTTGATGATGGACTGTACTCAAGTTGGTTTTGGTCAGAGCGTTTTTATCACAGAAAAAAAAAATCCCTACCTAGGACAGCATATATTCACAACATACTAGTGGTTGTTTATCCTCTTTGGAGAGGTTCTTTGCTCATTGTTATTTAAGACATTTGCCCACTAGGTAGGGCCTCATTGGACTGAACAGACAGGTTTGTCAAGATTCATACCTTTACAAAGCCTATGTAAAACATCTGTAAACAATTAGATAGAATTGATCATATATAACCTGCTCCAAAGTTTACAAGGACACCCCAGGTTTATACTTTATAATAGTATACAAGGACATCTCAAAGTTTATAGCTTATAGTAGTATATTTAAGATAACTGTTCCATCTACTTATGGGAATAAATATTAAATACTTAGTAAATCATAATAACTAAGGGTAAATCTGTTTATAAAGGTTATTAAGTCTCATGGTATTAACAAAAAGGTTAAGAGTTTAATAAAAAGATAAGTTTCTGATATAAAATTGAAATGGCTGGATATTTCCAGAATAGAAAATAAATAGTAACATGCTTAAGCTAAATTAGGGATGCAAAGTTATCGACTTTCAATCTATTCCTTGCTTTTACTGAATTCCCAGTTACAGCTTCAGGATTAATGGACACAGATGTTCTTCAGGTTTCCCTTTATCACGCTTGTGTTACTTGTGATACTTCTCTTGCTCATGATAATACTTCTCTTGTTCAAAAGGAGCTAGGTTGTACCTCCCTGACCAAGCAGTACACAGTCCAGAAGAAGACAATTTGGATGGTCTTGGTAAACCTTATCTTATTTCTTGTACAGAGGCATGTGATACAACTCTTGCCTTCCGGAAAACTATAAATCAGGATATGGGGGTCTGAAAAGGAAAAAAAAAATGAAAAAGAAAAGAGACTGCTTCTATGTATAATTAACAGTTTTAAGATAGACCTGCTTAGGCTATGATGTTTAATATCTCTTCTGTAAGGCCGCTGGAGTTTTTCTCAAGCTTTATCTAAACATTATACAGTAAGTCAGGCTCATGTAAGTTAGCCTTTCTGGATGGTTAATGGCCATACTTAATGCCCATATTCAATTCAGCCAAGGGACTTAAGGGATGACATTATCCTTACTCTCCCAGGTCAACTATGTCCAGGGGACTTTGGGGGCATAGTCAAAGGAACCAGCTCCCTCCACCAAAACCCAAGTGATACCTGAGGATCAGATCTTCAATTGACCTTGAGAAAACAAAACCTGGTTAATCTGGACTAACTGTGTGGCCTTAAACATCCAAAAGGGAAGTATAACCAAAGATATTAAATATTCCTTCTAAAGCCTAAGAGATGGTGCTTCTAGGACATTAGGTTAAATCTATATGAGATATTATTGGTTAACAAGTATAGAACTTCAGATCTTGGCCTTGTTCAACAATACAGTGCCATTTGCAGCCAAAATGGGCAAATCCACTATTGTAAATATTGAATGATGAGTAGCCGGGCGTGGTGGTGCACGCCTTTAATCCTAGCACTTGGGAGGCAGAGGCAGGTGAATCTTTGTGAGTTCAAGGCCAGCTTTTTCTACAGAGTGAATTCCAGGACAGCTGGGGCTACAAGGAGACCCTGTCTCGAAAAGAAAAAAAAAAAAAAAAAATGTTGAATGATGAAATCTCTCTCTCTGTGTTTGGAAACTACTTAGAAGGGAACTCACAAAATGCCTGAAAAGCAAATCTGGAGTCCAGACACCATAGACAAATAAGGAGAAACCCAATAAATGGAAGCTGTGGAATTCTTCATTAAAGAATTCTAATGGACTTAACTTCATCCTGTTCTTCTCCGGGTTCCCTTCCGATAGCACGTGCCTAACTGCTCCTGCCTTCATTTCTCCTTCACAGGCACCAGTCCAAGACTTTGCTTTCTATATAGCTATACCTTTTGGGGGTCCTTTAGATAAACCCACTGAGGGGTTTATCTAAAGGACCCCCAAATGGCCACACACACACATCACTCTGCTTCAGTGTGAAGAAGTTAGGGAGAATGATGCCCCATTCCCTCTTGGCCATTGGGGTGACCTCTCCAGAGGGAGGGATATAAAGTAGGAGATAGAAATTAACTAAGCAGTTTAGGGTCAAGACACCCCAATTAGCCAGTCTTCTTCCTCAGCTGAAGAGCTGGAGATTTCCTGGCTTTGCCAGTAAACTCATTCCTGCCAGAAGCTAGAAATGCTAAAGCCACCAAAAAGAAAGTTGTCTGTGCTATTTTATGCAACCTAATCCAGCACAGTTAAAAACAATATAAAGCTTTTACCAATCCTTCATAGTAGAATGCCAGACATCTCCTTGGGAAAAATAAAGGCCAAAAGAAAATGTTTTTTTCTGGATGAGTACCTGAAAAACCTGGGGACCCTGGGAACCCTGGCTGACCCCACTTAACAGGACCCATAGCTATGATTTTAGTAATCTCCATGATAGGCCCATGTATAATAAATATGCTAGGTATCAAAAAGGGAACACCCTTGGTCCTTTATGTGCTATGATATGACACCATTTATTCATGAATGTGATTTTCAGATTGGAGCATACCTTACTTGGAAAAAAAAATCAACTAGAGCATCTCAGCACACCTATATGTGTGGAATATTGAAATGTGTACTGATGTTGTGATTTTATCTCTGTTCCCCTTCTGTTTATTGTGATGTATTCATAATTCATTCTTGTTCTTGGAATAAAATGTGACTCTTTTTCGGTACCTGCATGGACCTCAGGAGTCAGGAGATGGAATGTTAGGAGCATCGTTAGCATGTAGAAGTTGTGTGAATTAAACTAACAGTAGATAATGTGTGTTTTAGTTTGTCTTCCATTGCTGTGATAAAACACTCTGACCAACACCAACTTGGGGAGGAAAGGGTTTATTCAGGTTACATCTCCTGGGTCACAGTTCATCACCTAGGGAGCCCAAGGCAGGAACTCAGGGCAGGAACCTGGAGGCAGGAGCTGAAGCACAAGCCATGGAGGAATGCTGTTCACTAGCTTGCTCTTCTGGCCCATGCCCAGCCTGCCCTCTTATACGGTACACAACAACCTGCCCAGAGGTGGCAACACCCATAGTGGGCTGAGCCCTCCCACATTGCCCAACAATCAAGACAATACTCCACAGACGTGGCCACAGGCCAGTCCAATGGAGCCAATTCCCCAATTGAGGCTCCCTCGATCCAGGTGTGTCAAGTTGACACTAAAGCTATCCAGCACAATTGACCCCTTGTCAACTCGACACACAAAACACATCACTATTTTAATTTTTTTTTGGTCTTTTTGAGACAGGGTTTCCCTGTAGCCGTAGCTGTCTGGAACTCACTCTGTAGACCAGGCTGGCTTGAACTCACAAAGATCCGCCTGCCTCTGCCTTCCAAGTGCTAGGATTAAAGGCGTGTGCCACCACGCCCGGCAAAACACATCACTATTAAACCACCACCTTTCCAGTTCTCATCCCCAAGGTATGATGTTAACATTAATCACAACCTAAGACAGTACAACCTTAAAAGCCCCACAGTCCTTAAAATGTCCAAACACTTAAAAGTTCACAGTCTCTTAAAGTCTCTTAACTGTGGGCTGCTGTAAAATCCAAAATAAGTACTGTCTTATTTCAAAGGGAAGAATCAGGCACTCTCAAACAAAACCTAAGTCTAGCAAGTAGCTCAAGGCCTGACACTTGGGACTCACTCACAATCTTCTGGGCCCCAAAGGGTTTCGGCAGCTCCCCTTCTCTGACTCTGCCATTTGTGGCACACACAAAAATAAAGGTATCCAGCACAATGTGTAAAATGTTGTAACCTTAAAGAAATTAGCAAATGTTAAGCTTAGCTCAGCAAGAGGCCTGCTCCAGCTCAGGGCTGCTTTAGAGATAAGCGCTCAGCACTAGGCCAGCCACAGAGGCGTTCGACAGAGTGACCATACTCAAGTGATTAGGTAGCCAGAGGCCGCAGGGACACAAGGACCTGAAAACCAGTCGGGGGTCCCCAGCCTTGATCAAGGCATGACTCCAGACAGGAAAGATAGCCACCTGCTATGCAGGGGGGACCCGAGGCACAAGCCCGAGATTAGCACCTGAGACCTGGTGCTCCCCACACACCCAGCTGTGGCCTATCTAAGCTGGGAAGTGTAGAGTGACTTTGCTGTCACTCTCCCTCGGGGGACCCGCTGTGAGATGCCACTGTGGACCTCTCAGCTGAGAACACCTGGACATGCTGCCCCCTGACACCAGTTTGCCTGAAGTGCATGTTGACCCTGCTGGCCACTGCTGCTGCCGGGACTGGCCTGCCTGAGCTGCCACAGTTCGGGTCTGAGGAGAGAGATCCTCTTCAGCCAATCAACTGGCTTCTTTGAACTCCCTAGTGTGGACCCCTCCATCACTTCCAAGAGGCTAAGAGAATGCCATGTAGGTGAGCAGCCTTGGGGAGATAGGCTAGGACAGGACAGAATTAGAATTATAGAATTAACCTGTGTGGGAATTAATAAAAATTAGATTGTGTTATAATATCTGTGTCCTGGAATCCTTTGGACTTAGCCCAGGCTAGTCCATGCTCATGGCACTTTGGTAGTCTGGTGCTCTGTGACACTGGGCAAAGGATTTCTCAGATCTAGCTTCCAATATCTAAAGGACCAATGCAGATCTAACTTCCTGTGGCCTGCCTCCGCGGGGCTGAGAGCATGGACTGGGCTTTGGTCCTTGGCCAGCTGGATTCCCACAGCTGTTCTGGAAGCTGCCTGGCCCTAAGCACAAGATCACTTCCATTCTTCATCCACCTAGTGGCTTCAAAGCTCTTAAATAGAACACATACAGAACTGCATTGTTTTCTCTCCTTGAACTCAAGGCCACCTCCTGCTAGTTTCTTACCAAAGCCAGCTGCCACAGCCTGAATTCCCATACCCTGAGCATCCAGGTGGTCCCCAGAGGGCTGTTTGTCCCTTCACCACATAGAGCAGGGTGGTGCCATCTCCTCTTTAGATCCGCAGACTCTGAAGAGTCCAGGTCTTTCTTATTGGCTGGGTTCTAAGGCCCTGGGCAAGTCCATAATGACATTTAAGCCCTACTTTCCTCAGGATTAAAATGGAGATGGCAGCGCCCACCTCAAGGAATTATGATGAGGTGACATTAAATGAGATAATTATATGCAAAGTGGCAGATGCACAGTAAGTGCTTGTGAACGGTGGCTATTTTTACCTCTGTAAATGCATCCTCAGACTGAGCTAGGCTTTTCTGAAACCCATCCAGTGAGAACTGGTGCTGAGTTTAGAATGCTGCCTGGCTGATCGTCTCTCTTCCTTTTACCAATACCTCATTTTGAATAGTTGACTTCATTTGGAAGATCAGGAAATTGAGGCTTAAAAGAGGTGAAGTGGAGGAGTTGGGCTCTGGCCCACTCCTCTAATGCTAGATTTGGGGCTTACTTTTTTAAAAATATATTTTGACATTTATTCATTTTAGGGTGTGGGGCTGAGTGGTGTTGGGTATGTGCAGGGTGTGCAGGCCTGCCGTGGCATATGTATGGAGGGTAGAGGATGACCGTGGGAGCTTGTTTTCTCCTGCTACCACGTGGGTTCCAGGATTGCACCCAGGGCCTCAGAATCGCTTACAGGCACCCTTACCTACTGAGTCACCTCGCCAGCCTGGGCTTGTTTTTGTCACTGTTGCTGTTTGGGTCAGCGTGTCCTGAGGCCAAGTCTTGGGGCCCTTGTGGCTCAGAGAAGGATTCAGTTCAGGAAGAAGCTCAGACTGTGTCCAGCAGAGTTGGGGTGACAGAGAACAGCGAACATGGAGCCAGTGTAGGGAAGTGATCACGGCAACTTTAGCAGTAATAAAACTCAAACAAAATGTGATTAATATTTTATTGTTTACACATCCCTGGTTTGGATATGGTTGAGTTTGTCCCCCAGGAGTTGGAAGCCTAGTTCTCAATATGTTGACCTGAGGGTAGTGGGTCTTTAAGATGCAGGACCTGCCAGGAGGTGGGTGAGTCTTACTAGGAAAGGGGAGGTTGTTACAAAGGAGCTAGTCTGGCCCCTCTTCTTGTCCTGGTCCTGTCTGGCATGTGATCTCGTCCTGTCTGTTGTTCCACATGCCGCCATCTACCCTGGAGCTCCTCACAGAGCCCTGCCTAGCTACATGATCTTGAAACTCTAGAATTGTGAGCGAAACAAACCTCTTAACAAAGTTACCCAAACCTTGAGAAATTTGTTAGCATAACAGAAAATGCTGATCTGAGAGTACTTGGAATTTTTATTTGACTTAATATTTTAAAGAGCAGAATGAAGTACAATTTATTAAGGCATAATATTTTTCTTTTCTTTTTTTTTCTGTCTTTTTGAGACAGGGTCTCCCTGTAGCCCCAGGTGTCCTGGAACTCACTCTGTAGACCAGGCTGGCCTTGAACTCACAAAGATCCTCCTGCCTCTGCCTCCCCAGTGCTAGGACTAAAGGTGTGGCCACCACACCAGGCTATAGCATAATATTTTTCTTAGGTACAGCATTTTAGTTTATATTCAAAATATTTTTGACTTTTGAATATTTTATTTCAGATGATAATTTGGTAATTTCCCCCTACAGAGGAAGGGATGCTAAAAACCCATTCTGGGTGTCCAATTTGGTAGGCACACCTTTGCCAAGGAACTAACCAGACTGAGGCAAGTCCCTGATGGACCAGAACACTGGTCATCTTCCTATCTGTCAGATCAGGCCATGCAAATGGCTGAGGGACTGACCTCTGTGTCATGGTCACACAGTAACTGGTAGGACACAAAACACAGACACTGAACTCAGACCAGGATAGGTAAGCCATAGAATCTCTCTGATCTTCAGATTGTCCCCTGTAAAGCAGAAGTGAGAGTTATACCTTCACAAGTGACTAAAGCATTCCAGGAGGCAACAAGCCACACTCTGCTAGCCTACAGTTGGCATCCAGGGCTGGCAGCTATGATTAGTCACATAATTTGCACACACTGAGAATTGGCAAGGACGAGAAGGGTAAGAAATTGAATAAAGTGTGGGTGTTGTTGTTTTAGATTTTCTTCAAAATTTATTGTTATGTGTGTTTGTGGGGGCGGTGCTTTCCTGTCTGTATGTCCATCATGTCCACTACATGTGTGGGGGTGGCCACAGAGGCCAGAAGAGGGTGTCAAGTCCTGTGGAACTGGAATTAGTACAGGTGGTTGTGAGCCACCCAGTGTGGATGCTAGGAATCAAGCCTGGGTCTTTGGCAAGGGCAGCAGGTGCTCTTAACCACTGAACCATCTCTCCAGTTTGGGTGTGGATGGTCTTATTATGACCTGAGGCAACTGTGGAGACCAGAAGGCTTATTTGCTCACTTCCAAGTTCCAGAGATCTGATTTCTCAAGAGAAACTGGAAATGGGATGTCGGAGTGAAACCTACCATTTTAAAATGTGGCTCAAGGCTTTTCCAAGATGGTGGCTCTTGAGGCAGCAGGGTGCATTCTGAGCAGCTAAGGGCAAAATCAGGGAGAGAGACCTAGGGACCCCCAAGAGCATTGGGGAGCATCGGAGGTGGTCTGAGGGCATTTGGATCCTTAGTGACTAAATTTTGGCACTGTAGACATCACCCAAGGGCATCAGGCAACAACAGAGAAAGGCCCTGTGTCTGCTGAGCCTTTCTCCTACTGAACCCCAGTACAGACCTTGGCGCCTGGCCCTGGGGGATCGGCTGATAGATTAGGGTGGTGTACAGTGGTTCCGTGAGTACACCTCACGAGGTGGGTGATTGGGGCTCACCCCACTTGGATGGGGGAGATGCCAGCTGCATTGCAGCAGAAGCATTGTGACCTTCCAGCCCACAAGACTAGGAGTCCTGGGGTCCTCTGGGTGCGAGTTTCCAGGCCTGGGGGGTTCGGGACAGCTTGGGTGTTCCATGGCTTAGTCCGTTGGCTGAACTGTTTACTGGTTGTGTGAGGGGTGTTGGTCTGTACAGTGTTAGGATAGAGTTGAGATTTTTGAAGCCTAGAGTGTCCACACCTGTGCATCAATTAAGAAGTCAACGAACACCTGAAGAGTATAACCAACTCAATGTCAGCTCAATAAGCACCTAGGCTTCACACTGGAACCACTCCCAACAGAGGCTACCCAAATTCCTACAGCTCAACACAAACAACTTGAAAAGGATGGGAGAAACTCTTAATAATAGAATGGATGAAGTAGAAAATAGAATATCAAGATTGGAAGACAATATTGAAGAACTGGATAAATCAAGTAAAGATTATGAAAAATTAAAAAAAATCCCCACAAGAATGGAATAACCAGGAACTGTGGGATACTATGAAAAGACCAATACTCACCTGTCAGGGGAGATACCATGATCAATAAGGTGGTTTTCCCAGGGCGAGGCTCATTCATTGCACTTGGAATGTGCTGACTGACCCCTGTGATTTCCCCAAATTCGGGAAACTCCACTGCATAATTTGTGGTAGTAGGGGACTGCATTTGCACTCTCCCCTGAAAAAAAGAAAAGACCAAATCTATGTATTACAGGGATAGAAGAGGAAGAAAACTCACAGGATAATGATATGGCCCAGGTCTTCAACAAAATTTTAGAGGAAAAATTTCCCAAATTAAAGCAAGAGATACCCATGCAAGTATTAGAAGCATATAGAACTCCAAGCAGACAGAACCAGAAAAGAAATTCTCCACACCATATCACAGTAAAAACACTAGATGTTCACAGCAAATAAAGGATACTGAGGACTGCAAAAGAAAAACAGCAAGTTACCTACAGAGGAAAGCCTATCAGAATTACAGCTGATTTCTCAATGCAGATGATAAAAGCCTGGTCCAAAATATTCCCAGTTCTAAAAGACTGTAGATGCCAACCCAGAGTACTTTTATCTGGCAAAAAATGTCTATTATAATTGAAGGAGAAAGGAAAATTTCCATGATATAAATAAATTGAAAGAATTCCTCTCCAATAAGCCATCCCTGCAGAGAATACTTCAAGCAATACAAAGAGCAGAGGGCAGAGATGACTATAACCAATCAACACCAGAAAACACATGATACTACCACCATGGAAATAGAAACTTAGGGTAAGAATGTATTAGAAATCAAAATAATTGGAAACAATTTAATTCTCTAAACAACAGTTTTTTTTTAATTTTTAATTTTATTTATTTATGTATGTGTATCAATGTACTGTCTGCATGCAGGTTTGTGCACCTGTGTCGTGCAATGCCGTGGAGGTCAGAAGAGGGTGTCGGATTCCCCTGGAACTGGAGTTCTCCTGGAATTGGAATTTCAGACGGTTCTCGACCGCCATGTGGGTGCTGGGGATCGAACCTTGGTCTTCTGCAAGAGCGGTCAGCACTCTTAACCGCTAGGCCATCTCTCCAGCCCCTCAACCACAGTTTTAAATTTCAATGGAATGAATTCTCCAATTAAGAGACAGAGACTAGAAGAATGGATTAAGAAACAAAACCCTTCTTTTTTTTTTCTTCTTGTCTCCAAGAAACTTACCTCACCTTTAAAGATAGATATTATCCCAAGGTGAAAGGAGGTTAAGCATAATACAAGTAAATGGCACTAAGAAAGAAGGAAGAGTTCTTATGCAAATACTAGATAAAACAGAATTCAAGGTTGTGTTTTGCATGGGGGATATTTGATCACTAGGTAGAACATCTTTGGGGCAGATAGGCAGGTTTTTTGCCAGACCTATGTGGTGTGTTTCTGAATATCTGGAAATATTTGGTTGGCCAGAGCCTGCCTCAAGACTTGTAGGGTCATTTTAAGGTTTTTATTTTGTGGTGATGTGTTTGGGGGAACCGGCCCATTTGGCTGGATGGGCATAAATTTTGCTAAGTTTGGTAGAAAATAAGATACTTGTACTGGATTGAAGTGATTAAATGTTTCTAGAGTGGCATGGTATAAATATTAAAGCCAGTTTACTAATGCTCTAAATGGGATTATAACCACACGGGGTTGTGGTTGATTTACAGTCCATTCCTGGCTTGTACTGGACTTCCCGTTGTAGATTTGGATTAAAGGGGCATAGGCAAGTAATGGGTTACCTTTGGTCTGTGTCTATTATGAAAGTGTTACTTTTGATATCTGTTCTTCCCATTTCAAGATAACTTGACTCAAGAAAAGCTAGGTTTACTTCCCTGAACTAGTGGCACGAACCCTAGAAGGAGACAGTTTGGATGGACTTGGTAAATTTTTTCAGCTTAATTCTTGTCAACAGGTATGTTCCCTGTTATTGGAAAACTACAAACCAGGATATGGGGTTTGGGAAAGTAAGATTACTTATGTTTGTAGTAAATTGTTTATATTTAAGATATGCCTAAAATTGTTTAAATTTCTCTTAACAGCTTTCCCTGCTTATCCTATGGTATTAAATTCCTTTCAGTCATTGTTTATGACAGGCTTCTTAGGCTTTTCTTCAAGCTTTATCTAAATATGATGCAGTAATTAAAAGTACCAGATTGGTGTAATTTATCTTTTCTGGATGCTTAGTGCCCATACCTAAGGCCCATACCAAACTGGCCAAGGGATTTAAGGGCACCCTGAGGTCAATTGGTCCTTGGGGATTTTGTGCAAGGGCATCTCAAATGTTCTGCAATTGTGAGTCACCAGGCTTCCTGTGCAGGGAGGTCTTTGAGATATACCAACAGAACCCTAGCCAGTGTCCAGTCTATAAAGAGGAAGCTCAATATAGAGGGAAGTCACCTTGTGCTCCAAAGGGAAGCCCGGTCTAGCAAGACCTGACCTTGTCCTCAGTAGATGGAAGTGGTTAAGAATGGCCAGAAGGAGCCAGGCCCTCCCCCCCCCTGCCAAAAACAAAAAACAAAAACAAAATCAAAAAACCTGAGTGTCTCCTGAAGACCTCAAATAACCTTGACAGAATAAAGTTTGGTTAATCTGAGCTAACTGTGTGGACTTAAGCACCCAAAAAGAAAGTATAACCAAAATATAGTTAATATATTCCCTTTAAAGCCTGAAAAACTGTACCTCCAGATAGTGGGCATAAAGTTATATGAAATAATGTTAAACTGGCATAAAAACCTTAGATCTTGGCCTTGATTAACAGAGTAGGGTCACCTGCAGCCAAAGGACAAGTCCACTATTGTTGTTAATTAATGCTCAATAATAAAATTTCTTCTTTCATTCTAGCAACTATCTAAGTAGAAACTCATATCCTGACTATTTGAAAGCCTGAAAAGCAGATCCTGAGTCCAGACATCATGGCCAAATGAACAGGAGAAACCCCTGGTCAAGAGATTCTAGTGGACTTTGGAGTTGGACGTTGGAGTCCATCCTGTTCTCACTTCTCCTGGCCCCTGCCCAGATCCTGTACCGATCACTCCTGCCTTCATTTTGCTTTCATGGGCACCAGTCAAGGTTTTTTTCCTTATATAGTTAAGCTTGGGGGTCTTTCAGATTAACCCTCTGAATAGGGGATATCCCAGTTGCCACACCTAATGTCCATTTTCAGCAAATCAGAGCAGTCAGTGTCCAAGTTCTTTTCTGGCAATTGGAGTGACCCTTTTCAGAGGGTAATATAACTAAATAGGAGCTAAACAAAAGTTGATTAGGCAGTTTAGGGATGAGACTCTCCAAATTAACCAGATTCTTTCTCAGCTGAGAACTCAAGGCTTCCTGGACCATCCAGTAAACACATATCCTTCTGGTAGCCCTGAAAGAGCAGGAAAAGTAGAAAGGGTAGAGAGAAGGGAAGAAAGAGAAGTACATACCAAGCCCCACAGATTGATTCTTATTTCACCAGAATAAGAAATGGAAATCCCCTTTTTTGTTCTTGTTGCTTTGTTTTGTTATTGTTATTTTACATTGTTTCTGTTTTCCTGTGAAAAGAAAAAGGTACAGAAAAATATTTTTTAAATGTGGCTCAAATTCTTTTTTTTTTTTTTTTTTTTTTTTTTTTTTATCTTTTTGAGATAGGGTCTCCCTGTAGCCCCAGCTATCCTGGGACTTATTCTGTAGACCAGGATGGCATTGAACTCCCAACGATCAGTCTGCCTCTGCCTCCCAAGTGCTAGGGTTAAAGGCATGTGCGTTTAATCAAACTACCACATATCATGGGCTGAAAATGACCCAATGGGTGGTCAGTTAATCACCACACTCTTAAGAAAAGATAGATTCTGAAATCCAATGAGTCTGTGCTTTGAGGAGCATAATCCCTCTCTATCCTTATCTCTTCTCTATCTTTCAGCTGCAAGTATGTTAGGAGACTATCAGCCACTTTTCCCACTGTTGTGACAAAATACCTCACAAAAGCAATTTAAGAAAGGAAGGGCTAGCTAGGTGTTGACCCATGCTTTTAATCCCAGAGGGAGTCAGTTTTCCTTAGTGGTGCATTACCTGGTAGGTTGATCTGGCTCCAAGGGATAGACCCACTCCAAGAGGATTTTGGAAATATAGATTGGACTCATTAGGCCGTACAAAAAGAACAAATAATGATAGAGGACATGAAGTCAGGGGGGATATTAAGGTGGGGGTGGAGAGCGGAGAGGGAGTCTGAATATGATCATAGTACATTGTATGAAATACTTGAATTAAAAATATTTTTAAGTTATCTGTTTTAATTCAGTGTTTTCAAATCTCTTTTTTTGTATCTGGTACTTTAAGGACATATTTTTAGCTATTCTTCGATAGTGACAGTTTCACTTCCCTTGTGCAGTGTTAATGCCATGGTTACACTGTGCAGTGCCTATCCATATCTATGGATGTTCCACATCTACAGATTCAACCAGCTCAGAAAAGCACCCATCTATGGTGAGTATGCAGACTGAGTTTAATTGTTATTCTTTCAGAAGACAGTATAATTGCTTACATAGCATTTACAATGTGCTAAGCAGGTCAGCTTGCTTATGGAAGGGTGTCTACAGATTACAGACAAATAGTACACCATTTCATATAAGGGATTAAATATCTGGGTCAGGGAGAGAGGGTCCCTGCACCGGCCCCTTGTAGATACTGAGAGGAAACTAGATATTTCTTTATGTTCTGTGTCCCCTCACAGGGAGGTGTAGACATTACAATAGCTAAGAATAGGGGTTAGAGAGGTAGCTCCGTAGTTAAAAACACTCACTGGCTGCTCTTGCAGAGGACCGAGGTTTGTTTCCCAGCACCCACATGATGGCTGACAACTGTCTGTAACTCCAGTTCCAGGAGATCCAATGCACTCAATGGCGTGGCATGTGTGCACTTACATGTATGCAGGCAATACACTCATCATGTACATAAAATAAAATATTTTCAATATTTAAAAAATAACCAAGAATGTTTTCCATGCTGTATTAGTCACTTTTCTGTTGCTGTGATAAAACACCAGACCAAGGAACTTATAAAAGGACGAGTTTATTTGAGCTTACGATTGGCAGTTCCAGGGAATGAGAGTCCATTGTGGTGGGAGGCGTGGCGGCTGGATCTGGAGCAGCAAACAGAGGGTCACATCTCACAAAGAGCATAGGAAACAGAGAGGGCAACTGTAGACCATGAGGCTTGTTAAAACTCACTAAGCCTGCCCCCAGTGACACACTTCCCCCAGCATGGCCACACCTTCTAAGACCTCCAAAAACAGTGCCACCAACTGGAGACAAATGTCTGAATACTTACAGCCTATGGGGGACACTCATGCAAACCACCACACATGCCATCAAGAGCATTTTTTTTTGCTTCATTGAGGGTAAATTACTGAATTCCCCATATACTTTAGTGAGATCCAAATCAGATAGGGCCATAGCAACTGTTGTTTTCTCAGATCCCACTGTGGCTCTATTTTTCTCCCTTTATTTTACAAACCATTTAAAATAATGTGCTTATTTGTCCCTTAGTCTGATTTTGCTGAGTTCGTCTTTCAGGTGTTGTTTAGCATGTTCCTCTGGTACACTGCCAGCCATGGCCGCAGTCATAACCTAATCAGGATGAGGAGTTCAAGGAGACTTGGTTTAGTGATGGGAGCAGACACCAGGGATCCAGCCTACATCCAGTAACCCAATACCCCCCTCCCCTCCCCTCCCCTCCCCTCCCCTTTCCTCCCCTCCTCTCCCCCTCTCTTCTTCCTCTCTTTCTTTTTTAGTGCAGGAGATTGAACTCAGCATGTTAGGCATTTTTACCACTGAGCACCATCCTCTGCTGTCCCTTTGAACTAAATGACTTCTCTGCTAGAGGAAAACATTTAGGCAAAATATTTCTAGGCACAGGGAAGGATTGTCTGCAAAGAACTCCAATAGCACAGGGAATAATTCCTATCATTTGAAATTTAGGATTACAAAAAAAGAGGCTGCTATCCAGTAAAGGAAATAATCAACATCATCAAGAGACACCTACAGAAGAGGGGAATATCTTTACCAACTATACACCAAATGGGGTTAGTATCTAGAATCTGTGAAGAGCTCTAAAAACTAAACGCCAAAAAAAAAAAAAAAAAGCCCAACCAGTAAACAAGCTAATGAACCGAATAGACAGTTCTCAAAGGAAGAAATACAAATGGCTAGTAAGTGTTTGAAATTGTTTAACAGTCTTAGCTAATAGGAATGACTGTCAAGAAAATGGATGTTTATCTGTAATTCCTGCACTTGAGAGGCTACAGCAGGAAGATCACCATTACTTTGAAGCCAGATTGGGCTAATAGAAAGTTGCTGGCCAGCCTGGGTTACAGAGTGATACATTGTCTCAAAACAGTAGGGGAAAAAAAGGGCTGGGGATGTTGCCTAGTTAGTAGGATGCTTATCCTAGCATGCACAAAGCCCTGGGTTCCACCCTAGTACCACATACACTGGGCATGAATACATCTGCGATTCAAAATAGTCAGAAGTGGGAGACATAAGGATCAGAAGCTCAAGGTCATGCTCAGCTAATAGTGAGTTCAAAGTTGTTCTAGTTTGTCTTCCATTGCTGTGACAAAACACTCTGACTAACACCAACTTGGGGAGGAAAGGGTTTATTCAGCTTACATCTCCTGGGTCACAGTTCATCACTCAAGTAGCACAAGGCAGGAACTCAGGGCAGGAACCTGGAGGCAGGAGCTGAAGCACAGGCCATAGAGGAATGCTGTTCACTGGCTTGCTCCCCTGGCTCATGCCCAGCCTGCCTTCTTATACGGTACACAACAACCTGCCCAGGGTGGCACCACTCATTGTGGGTTGGGCCCTCCCACACTGCTCGACCATCAAGACAATACTCCACAGATGTGGCCACAGGCCAATCCAATGGAGCCAATTCCCCAATTGAGGCTCCCTGAACCCAGGTGTGTCAAGTTGACACTAAAGCTATCCAGCACAAAAGTCAACCTGGGATACATGAGAACCTGTCTCGAAATCCAACTAATCAACCAAGAAAACAAGAACAGTAAGAACACCTGCTGGTGAGGATGTGGAGAAAGAGGATCCTTTATAGCATGGTGGAAAGGAATCTAATTAGCCCAGCTACTGTGGAAATTACTATGGAGGCTCCTCAAAGAGCTAAAAATACAGCTACTACATGACTTGGCTATGCCACTGCCAGGCATAAACCCAAAGGACTCTCAATCCACAGACTGCAAAGACACTTGCACAACCATGTTATTACTCCTCTACCCACAACAGCCATGATATGGAAGCAACCCAGATGCCCATCAATAGATGAATGGAGAAAGAGTAGTGAAGTGTAATGGAAGGCAGCTGTAAGAAAATGAATGGTACTGGAGGTCTCATGTTAAGCCAAACAGCCAGACTCAGATCATTGGCATTTCCCCTCATATGCAGAATCCAGGTTAAAATGTATGTGTGTGTTCATGTGTGTGTACATATGTGTAGAACATGGCAGCAGGGAGGGGGCCATGAGGAAAGAGGAAGAGATGGGAGACAAGATGGTAAGGAAATACATATGAATAAAAGCAGGAGAGGAGGAGGGTGCCCAGCAAGAGGGGAGGAGAGAGGTGTGGGAGGGCCAGGCGAGGCCACCAAGAGCAAAGTACGATGACACAGACTTGAGAAAATGTCACATCGAAAGCCATTACTTTGTTCACTATTCAAAAACAATTAAAAGTAAACTGTATTTAAAATATAAACAATTTTTAAGAGTTAATTCCTCAGCAGGCTGAAAAATTTAATTACAGTCCCTGCAAGGAATATTGGAACCTCCTTTTATCTAAACACAAAAGCTTTAATGAGAAGGTGGGCAGCAGCCACTTTTCAAAGGCAGTTCTGTAGTGATGTGAAACCCATGCGGGTCGCAGCTGGCTATGGTAGAAGGGTAAAATGTGACCATCTAGAAGAGCGCTTTCCACTTTCCTTCAGTCCTTTCTTCTCTTCAGCAAGTACTTGCTGGGCACCTATTGTGTGGGCTGGGTTCTCTGCTGTACTGGGGGATGCGTGGCCGGAGCCAACAGAACAGGAATTTACAATCCCAGAATGGACCCACTCCTTCCCTGGCAGTTTCTCTTGCCCTGATTCTTTGCTGTGGAGTAGGGCATGTACAACACCAGACCCTCTGCTGGACGGGAGTGCCAGGAAGGTTTCAGGAGGAGTCCTCATTCCACCCCACACTGGGAAATGCTGTGCGAGGAAGACCAGGGCATAAACCTTGCGCAGGCGTACAAGCTGGCCTGGGTGTTGGGCGCGTCTCTAACAGTTTCCCTTTCCGCCCCTGACAGAGCCCAGCAGTGACTGATCTGTTGCGACAGGAAGAACTGCAGTCCCTGGCTTAGGCTGCCTCAGCATCTCCACCGTCGATGGAAAAAAAAAAAGGCGTCTGGCCTTTTTTTCTTTTCTTTCTTTGTTTCTCTCTGTTTCTTTCTTTCTTTCTTTCTTTCTTTCTTTCTTTCTTTCTTTCTTTCTTTCTTTCTTTCTTTCTTTCTTTCTTTCTTTCACTTCTGACTTATTTTCTCTTTGTACTTTTGGATGACACTGGTCAGGGTGGAATGCTGGAAGGTTGGGATGCCATGTTCAGCTCCAGACAAGGAGAGACTGAAGTCTGGTTTGGGCAGCTAGATCCTACCTGTTGTAACAGGGCTCCAGTTTCTCCTGACAGGTGCAGGAGAGGACGCTGGATAAAAATCTACTGGATAAATCCTTGAGGGATGGAGAGGCCGGAAGTATCCTGGAGATCCTATCATGGGAGACAGTGGAATCACTGTTTCGTGGGTCAAATTCAAGTTTGGAAGGAAATAGAGTCACTGGAGGCTACGGAGCTGGGTAGATTGTAACATATACCAGATTACACGTGGTTAGATTGTAACATATACCAGATTACACATGGTTACATTGTAACATATACCAGGTTACACATGGTTACATTGTAACATATACCAGATTACACATGGTTACATTGTAACATATACCAGATTACACATGGCAGGGCTTAGCCAGACTTGATTCCAATGTTAATGAAGTTGTGGAAGGGCAGAGGCAGGATATGTGGGGATACAAGTGAAGCTAAGAACAGATACTCATCTCTAGGGTCTAGTGGGTACCTAAAGCCAACTCTGATTTGAGAAGCAGCAGGTCATAACCTATAACTCAGTAAAGGAGTCCTTGCATGAAGGTGGCTTTCCCCTCTGACTTTTGGGGTGGGGTCAAGGCTCTAGGAAGGAAACTGTCATGTGCCAGGTACTTTTGCATCATGGATGTTACTTTCTGTAACCCTCAGTATTCTTTTTTGGACTATGAAACTTAATTTGGGTTTCAAACCTACTAGATTGGGTGGTAAAGTTAAGAAAGATTTCCAGACAATTCTCTAGTCTGTCTGTTTCTCCATTCGCTCACTGTGCTAAGAGTGTGTGGTTCCACGGTGTTTTTTAAATATTTTTTTAATTTTTTAAAAATTTTATTTATTTTCATACGTGTATGAATGTACTGTCTGCATGTAGGTTGGTGCACCCGTGTCCTGCAATGCTGTGCGGAGGTCAGAAGAGGGTGTTGGATTCCCCTGAAACTGGAGTTAAAGATGGTTCTTAGCCACCATGTGGGTGCTGGGGATTGAACCCAGGTCCTCTGCAAGAGCAGTCGGTGCTCTTAAATGGTAGGCCATCTGTCCAGCCCCTCCATGGTGTTTTAGATGAGGACACAGGACAGCACCTGGATACTGATGGGTGTGCTTCTGAACCCTCTGGACCTGGACTTCTTTTTAATGTATGTATTTATTTTTATTTTGCTCATGGGTGTTTTGCCTGCAGGTATGTAAATAATGCACTCATGCATGCAATACCAACAGAGGCCAGAAGAGGGCATTAGATTGGTAGGAATTGGAGTTACAGGTAGTTGTTAGCTGCCATGTGGGTGATGGGAACCAAATTCAGGCCCTCTGCAAGAACAGCCAGTGCTCTTGACCATTGAGCCACCTCTCCAGCCCTGACCTGGACTTCTTTATGTGTAAATTGCCTTTACTGGTTTGGTGAGAGGATTTGATGAGGTACATAATAGGGCGAGACTCAACAAAACAACCCATCTGGCTAGCCCAATCTGAATTCTCTTTTCCTGTGTAGAAGTGGGATTCTTATCTAGACCTTATCACTGTTGGGAGGGAAGCAGAAGGCTTGCTGACAGAAGGATTGTGAATGCTTTTGGCATTTAGGGGAGACAAAGACCCCTGGATCCCACACAAACAGGCACACACAACAACAAAACAGAACAAAACAAAAACAACTGTGTATCACTCAGGATATTAACATGTCCCACCAGGCTGAACAGTAGAAACACAAATCAGTAATGGTCTCACCACAGACCACTGTGCTTTCAGCCTCTATTTAGATGAAATGTTTCAGCTAGCAGTTCAGTACCTGCAGTACTGCAAAAGCAGCTATTGAATGTCTGCAGCTGATGAAATCTGATTTCTTTCTTTTTTGTCTTTTTGAAACAGCTATCCTGGGGCTGCAGGGAAACCCTGTAGACAAGGCTGGCCTTGAACTCACAGAGATCCACCTGCCTCTGCCTCCCAAGTGCTGATATATATTTTTTTAAATTTTATTTATTTTGGTATATGTATGAGTGTACTGTCTGCATGCAAGTTTGTGCACCCGTGTTGTGCAATGCCGCGGAGGTCAGAAGAGGGTGTCGGATAGCCCTGGAACTGGAGTTCTCCTGGAATTGGAGTTTCGGACGGTTCTCGGCCACCATGTGGGTGCTGGGGATTGAACCCTGGTCTCTGTAAGAGCGGTCGGCGCTCTTAACCGCTAGGCCATCTCTCCAGCCCCCCAAGTGCTGATATTAAAGGCCTGCACCACCACACCTGGCAAACTCTGATTTCTTAAAACAGACTGAGAACCAGATTATAACGAATGAGTGCAGATGTATGAAAAATGTACATCTCACTGAATTATATTAATAAGGATTCAAAAATATGTGAAATGATTGGTGTTCAATATGATTTTAGTTTTCCTACTGGTTAACAAGAAGAAAACAAAGAAACTAGACATGACCATCATTTTTTGGGGATTTGCTGGTTACTTTTTGGGGTTTGTTCTGATATGGTCGCCAGCCGGGCACATAACTTTTCCAGTATTATTGTTTGTAGTGGTGTGAATGAGACTGTCCTCCATCTGCACCAAGTATTTGAGCACTCTGTTCCTAGTTGGTAGCACTGTTTGGGGGAGATTTAGGAGGTAGGGCCTTGCTGGAGGAAGCGGGCTTTGAGAGTTCAGACATGTTCCATTTTAGTCTGTCTCTCTCTGCTTCCTGTGCCTGCTTGAAGATGTGAGCTATCTACATTCCGCTCAGGTTGCCTCCTGCTGGCACTTCCTGCCACTCCTGCCATGCCTGCCCCACCTTGATGTCTTATCCCTCTGGAACTGTAAGCCCCATACAATTTTCCTTCTATAAGTTGCCTTGGTCATAGGGTTTTATCACAGCAACAGAAAAGTAGCTGATGCATTGTTATTCTCTCCTTTTGTACTCCACATTCTACACCTCATCTTCTCCCTAAGGGAGCAGATGCCCAGGTCTTCAGGACAAAGCTCATGCCTCAGCAAGTGCTAAAGTTTCAAGCAAGACTTAGGTTTCCCATAGACATCCTCACTGCCTCGTTCTTGTCACAATACATGCGCAGATAAAGCACACCTGCTTTCTTTCTCCATTTGTCTTGGTGTATTAGTCAAGTTTTGCTGAAGGCTATTTCTCTCTTTTATCGCACATAAATAAATTTGGTTCAATTGTAATGACTCTGATACTAGTTATTAACCTTTTTTTCTGCCTGTCCATGTTCTTATTCTTTGCTTTTTTCTTTTTTTAGACATGTTCTCATTATTTAGATCTGGATGACCTGGAACTTGCATCAATCCTGCTTCTCCTTCCTTCCCAAATACTGGATAGTGGGCTTACAGGTGTGTACTAACACCTGGCTGTAGCTGCCCTCCCCGACTCCATATGCATTTCAACAGGGTGTCGTGTAATCTAGACTGGCTTCAGATTTGATATACAGCTAAGTACTGGAATTACAAGCAGTGGTACCACCATGCCTGCCCCCGTTGTAGTTTTTTGCCTTATACATGGCACCTGCTTTGTTCCCTTTCAATCCAAATGTATACATAATGGATAGAAATTGTCAACTCACACTACTTAGCATTGTCCTTTGACATAGTCGTGACTGAGCACAATATACACTATTGAATTGTATGAATCTATTTTGCATTACTCTACTGAACCTAGGCTTCGTAATATAAAGAAAAGAGGTTGATTTAGCCCATGATTATACAGACTGCACATGCAAACATCATAGTTAAGACTGTGGTGAAGGCCCCCTGGGCTGCCTCACATCATAGTGGATGGTACCACACTGGCAGGAGGACTTTTGAGAGGGAGATGTCTCTCGGAGAGACAGGAAGCCAGGGAAAATGGAATGGCTAAACTTGCTTATTTATAACAACTTCCTGAGCTCTCATGAGAACTACTCAGTGCCTTCCAAAGACCACACCCAGTGACCTCAGTTATGTATTTTGTTTTTAGACACTCATGATTATCCTACACTAGGTGATACCTCATGAAAATTCTACTATCCACCAGCATTACCTCCACCAGTGGTATAGTTCCTCCAGCAAGGCCACACCTCCTAAACCCCAAAGAGCACACCAACTGGGGACAAAGTGATCAAATACTTGGGGCTTCTGGGGGACGTTCCTCATTCAAATCCCCACACTTATTTTTAATTTTTTGAGGAATCCCCAAGCTGATTTCCATAAACAAGTTGAACTCCACCTGCAGTGAATAAGGAGTCCCCTTTCCTTACATCCTCACCAGCATTTGTTGTCATTCTTTTAAAAATATTTTATTATTTTTATTTTATGTGTATGAGTGTATTGCCTGCATGTATGTAATTGCACACATGTCATGCAATGATTGTGGAGGTCAGAAGAGGGTGTCAGATCCCCTGGAACTGGTTGTTAGCTGTCATATGGGTGCTTGGAGTTGAACTTGGGTCCTCTGCAAGAGTAGCCAGTGCTCTTAACCACTGAGCCATTTCTCTAGTCCCAATGATAGCCACTGGGACTAGAGTGAGGTGGAATCTTAAAGTTATTTTAATAAGCATTTTCCTAATGACTAGGGATGTTGAACAATTTTTTAAAAAGTTATGGTCAATTGTGTTTCCTCTTTTGAGAATTGTCTGTTCATTTCATTAGCACACTTGTTGATTGGAACTTCTGTTTTCTTGATGTTTAATTTTTCTAGTTCTTTGTAAATTCTGGATATTAGCCCCCTGTACGAAGTGTAAAGATTTCCCCACATTATGTGGGCAGTCTGTTTGCTCAGCTGATAGTTTCCTTTCTTGTGAAGAAACTTTATAATTTCATGAAATCCTCTCTATTGACTGTCAGAGCTAGTTCTTGTATTATTGGAATTCTGTCCAAAGAATTTTTGCCTACTCCAATATTTTGAAGACTGTTCCCTATGTTTTCTTCTAGCAGTTTCCATGTTTCAGGTTTTAAATTAAGGTCTTCAATGTACTTTGAGCTGATTTTGCACAAGGTGGAAGATATGTATCTAATTTCATTCTTCTGCAGATGGATATCCAGTTTTGCCAGGTGGCAAAATAGGCTTTTTTTCCCTTTCATGTTTTTACCTCATCAAATTTAGATGGATATATATATATATATATATATATATATATATATATATATATATATATATGTAATTTTCAGGTCTGTCATTCTGTTCTATTTATCTAGCTTTTATGCCAGTATCAAGCTGTCTTTGTCACTATAGCTCTGTAGTATAATTTGAGGTCAGGTACTGTGATACCTCTAGCTGTGTTCTTTTGTTCTTTAGGGGTGCTTTGGCTATTTGTGGTCTTTTGTGGTTCTATATAAATCCCTTTGTTGTTTTTCTAGGTCTGTGAATTAAAACACTGGAATTTACATCGAATCTATAGATTAATTTTGGTAGTATTTCCACTTTCTTTCTTTTTTTTTTTTGTATTTTTGGGGCAGGGTCTCCCTTTTAGTACCAGCTGTCCTGGAGCTCACTCTGTAGACCAGGCTGGCCTTGTACTCACAGAGATCTGCCTACCTCTACCTCCCGAGTGCTGGGATTAAAGGTGTGTGCCACCACACCCAGCTGTGTTTCCATTTTCACAGTATTAATTCTGCTGATCCAAGAGCACAGATGGTCTTTAAGAGCATGGCTGCTCTTGCAGAGGACCCAGGTTCAGTTCCCAGAACCCATATGATGACTAACAGCCATCTCCAGTTCTGGGAGATCCAATGCTTTCTCTGACCTCCATGGGCATTGCAAGACACAAGTGCACTTACATACATGCAGGCAATATACTTATACACATAATAAAATAAAATACTTTATTAATAAAGAGTTTTCTAGTAGATTCTGTCAGGTCTTTTAAGTATAGAATCATTTAAGTATAGAATCACTATTCTGCAAATAGTGATAGCTTGACTTTTTATATTGCTTTTATTATCTCCTTTTCTTGTTTAATTGCTTCAGCTGAAACTTTAAATACTATCTTAAATAAGCAGGGAGAGTGAGCCTCCTTCTCTCATTCCTGATTTTAGAGGAAATGCTCTTTTAGTAGGTTTTTGTTGCATCCAGCCATTATTATTTTGAGGCACGCTCCAATTATCCTAACATTTCCAACATTATTTTTGTTTTGTTTTGTTTTTTGTTTTTGGTCTTCTTGAGACAGGGTGTCCCTTTAGCTCCAGCTGGCCTGGAGCTCACTGAATACACCAGGCTGGCCGTGAACTCATAGAGATCTGCCTGCCTCTGCCTCCCAAGTGCTGGGATTAAAGGCGTGTACCGCCACACCTGGCATATCTCCAGAATTTTATCATGAAGAGATGTTGAATTTTGTCTAATACCTTTTTGACACCAGTCAAGATGATTATTTGGTTTTTGTATTAAATGTGTTTCATATGGTGGATTATGTTTGTTGACTAATGCATGTTGAACTTGCATCTCCAGAATGAAGCCCATTTGGTGATAATCTTCTTACTGTGTTTATCAATTTGGTTTACAAGTATTTTGTTGAGAAATTTTGCATCTGTGATTGTCAAAAAAATTGGTCTGTACTTTGTTTTTTGTTTGTTTGTTTGTTTGTTTGTTTGTTTTGTTTTGTCTTTATCTGGTTTTGATATCAGGATAATATTAGTTTTCTAGGATGAATATGGTAATGTTCTATTTTGTGAAACAAACCAAGAAAGATTGGTATTAGATTGTCTTTGAAAGTTTGATAGACTTCAGTAGTGAATATATCTGGTCCTTGGCTTTTCTTTGTGGGAGACTTTTAAAAATTTAACAATCTGGGGCTGGAGAGATGACCTAGCAGTCAAGAGCACCGACTGCTCTTTCAGAGGACCGGGGTTCGATCTGCAGCACTCACATGGCAGCTAAGAACCGTCTGTAACTCCAATTCCAGGAGAACTCCAGTTCCAGGGGAATCCGAGACCCTCTTCTGACCTCCGCAGCATTGCACGACACGGGTGCACAAACCTGTATGCAGACAGCACATTCATACACATAGAGAAATAAATAAAATAAATTAAAAAAATAATAATTTAACAATCTGAGAGCTCTCCCAAGACCACCTGAAGCACAGGTAGGTAGGTAGGAGCTGGGTGCTTCAGCGAGGCGGATCATTGTTTGATTTAATCTAGTTAATCTAGTTGTCTTTGGCTTAATTGGCTTTCGTGGCTGTGGGGGCGGAGTTACCCTCCCAGTTGGTATAAAAGGTGGGGTTGTGTGAGTCTTGAGATCAGAGATCTCCCAAAACCACCTGAAGTGCAGGTAGCAGGGCAGGGGCTAAAGAGCATCCCCCACCCCACCACCCCGCCGACCAACTGGAAATATGAAGGCATCTGAAGGAGGCAAGCAAAGCAAGCCTTCAACACAGTGAAGAGGCTCACATTGGAATACAGGCAATTTGGGTCTCACATTGGAATACAGGCAAGGAGAAGCCCATATGCCAGGAACACAAAAAAGAGACAATATGGGAAAGGTGCTGGATAATCCTGCACCAACCTCTCCCAACCCTGTGGAAGATTCCTACAGTGGGATCCCCTTGGGGATGGCCCAGGACACAGATATCACAAGCACAATCGTGAACATACTTAAAGAAGTATAAGATTATAAAGAGCAAATCAAAGAATCAAGAGAACGAAGAACTCAAGAAGGAAGTGGAAACATTGAAAAGATCCCATGTTGAAAAAGATAAGGAAACCAACCAGTGAAGCAAAGAGCTACAGGAAGGGATTGAGAAGCTCCAAAAGGAAGTGGAAATACTAAAGAAATCAGAAGAGGAAATGAAAAAGGAAATCAAACACTCATCCAATCAAGAGGAAAGGATTGGAAAAAGCCTCAGAAGGAGAATGGAGGAAGCAGAACAAAGAATA
>VZQC01007129.1:1366418-1402611 GCA_009823505.1 Rhizomys pruinosus
AAAAAAAAAAAAAAAAAAAAAACAACCCCAAAAAACCAGAAGACAAGAAATTGGGTGGAGGATACTAAGTGTGGTTCAGATGAGGAAGGGGTTCTCAATCTACTCAAAATACTTTGCTTTAAATTCTCAAAAATTCAATTAAAATATTCAAATCAAAATTAATTAAGTTTAAATGTGTCTGTGCATCACATGCATGCAGGGACCCACATAGTAGAAGAGTGTGTTGGATGTCCTAGAACTGGAGTTACAAGTGGTCGTGAGCTGCCATGTGGATGATGGGAACTGAACTAGGTTGTCTACCAGAACAGAGAACAGTAAGTACTCAACTTAATGAGCCAAGTCTGTTAATGAGTGCTCACAAGTCTTTTAATGAATGCTCACAGCTGTAAATTTTCCTCTTAGAACTGCCTTGGCTTGTCCCAGAAGTTCTTATAGCTTCTACTCTCATTTTTATTTGACTCTAGAATTTTTTAAATTTCCTCTTTGATTTATTCAATGACCCACTGTTCTTTCAAGAATGTATTCTTCAGTCTCCATGTGTTCTATAGTGTCTCTTTCTGCTGATTTCTACTTTATTCCATTGTGGTTTGATAGGATACAAGGAATTATTTTGATTTTTTTATTTGTTAGGACTTGAGTTGTGGCCTGTGAGTGATCAGTTTTGTAGAAGGTTCCTTCTGCCACTGAGGATAATGTGTGTCCCTCATCTATTGAAAGGAATATTTTGTATGTATGTGTTAAGCCCAGCTGATTCATACTGTATTTTAGATCTGAAGTTTCTTTGCTTACTTTTAGTTTGGAAGAACTACCTAGAAATATGAGAAAAGAGTGCTGAAGTCCCTACCAGTCTTGCAGCCATGGGGCCATTAGCCTCAGCAAGTGTTTGGCCATGAGATCACCAATCTTATGGCTGCTCAGGAGACTGATGGCCTCCTGGACAGCAGGGACTTCTGAAATCTCCCTTTATTAAGTGTAGTGTCCCTCTTTATCTGTTCTAGTGAGATTTGGTTTAAAGTCTAGGCAGGCAGATCTTTGTGAGTTCAAGGCCAGCCTGGTCTACATAGTGAGTTCCAGGACAGCTGGGGCTACAGGGAGACCTTGTCTCAAAAAGGCCAAATAATAATAATAATAATAATAATAATAATAATAATGTCTACTTTATCAGATGGAAAGATTGCTGTGACTGCTTGCTTATGGCTTCCATTTGTTTCATACTGTTTTCCATCCTTGATATTCTGTTTTTTTCATATCTTTGCTAGCTAAGTGTGTTTCCTGGAGACAATATAAATTAGTTCTTTTGTTTTTTAAATTAATTTTATCATTTATTTTTATTTTATATGCATGAGTGTTTTGGCTACATTTGTATAAACTTACCTGTGTCATGTAGGGCCTGCAGAGGCCAGAAGAGGGATCACATTCCTTGGAATTGGAGTGAGACAGTTGTTAGTCACCTTGTGGATGCTGAGTACTGAACCATGGTTCTCTACAAGAGCATCCAGTGCTGCTAACTGCTGGCTCATCTCTTCAGCCCCTAGATTTTTGGGTTTCCTTTTATAAAAATTTTAATTGATTTTTGTGTATTTCATACAGAACATCTTAATCTTCTTTATAGTCCCTTCCCCATTGTCGAACTCTCATAGCTCCCCCAAGGAAGTCACATATTCTGTCATTGCGTTAAGGCCTTTTGAATGAAGTTAGTGTCCCCAGATGTCCCTCAGTGCAAGTTCATCCACTGAGGTCTAGTCAGCCTATCTTTAAGAAGATTGGCAGTAATCAGCTGCCAATGCTTCTTTGGCTAAGTTTGGGGCCTCCTATCCATTTCCATAGTTCTGTGCTGGGTTTTTGTCTGATTTAGTTTGCATGAGCCTTTTCATGCTGGCACCATTGCTGTAAGTTCATGTGAACAGGATTCCAGGAGTCTGTAGGACTCCATTTCCACATGGTCGGGCACCTCCTCCCTGGCCCTTAGAGTCTTTCCACTCCACCTTCTGCAATGGTCCCTGAGCCCTGGGTGGGTGGAGCTTAATATAGGAATCCAGTCTAAGAACCCACACTGTGCAAACTTTTATTCTCTGTGCTTTGGCCATTCATGTCCTTTCATGTTCCTGGCCCTCTGTTGCATGAGGGAGCTTCATTGATGAGAACTGAAGATGCGTTAGTGTTCCCTCTATCACTTGTTCCTTTTTGTTCCATGAGCCTTAGGTGTAGGAGTTGCATTTTTGGTGTGTCACATAGGCTTGGGCAATTCACAGATAATCAATGTATATGACCAGTTGTGCAATTCTGTAATAATCTCTGTCTGTTGCAAAAGAAGCTTCTTTGATGAGTGGTGACTGGGATACTTATCTGTAAATGGAAGGATATATATTTTGCACATAGTAAGAAATTACATTTGACTGGGGTTATGACCATCTTAGGGTTTTCTCTAAGATCCATGACCTCTCCAGCCATGGGTATTTGGCTATGTTTACAGTACCAAACATGAGTTTCCTCCCACTGAGTGAGCTTTAAATCCAATTAGGTAGCTTCTGATTACTCCCAAGATAACAGTGCCACTATTGTCCAAATATAGTTTGCTGTGCCTGACATTGTTGTGGTTATTAGGGCTTAAAGCTGGTGTTAGATCATCAATTGATGTTCTCTCTTAGCAGCTTGAGTAGTGCTCTCCAAAGCTATAAGAGCCAGCCTTCAGGGGGAAGGTGGTTTCCAGGTCTGTTCCAGTTCCATTGCTCTAAATCCTGGGTCTGAAGTGTGCACTGTCTTGAGCAGCATGGTATCACCTTCAAGTTCTGAGATGCAATCAAGTGCTGTGGCAATAGCTTGTGTAATTTTCAGTCTCTTGGACTAGCCTGGCCAATGATTCCAAGGAAGGCTTTTCCTGTCTGGTACTGTTTCTTGTTATGTAGGCTTCCGCTATAAACCTGGATTCATGTAGGGGTATTGTACATGTAATTTTTCAGTAGGTTTTTGGACTGGTATGATTCCCTCTGATTTTTTACACTACCTAGGCATTTTTAATTATCTCTCTCTCTTTCTTGTTGTTCCTCCATACCAGCCCCAGTTAAAGTATCCCCATTTTCCTCATTTTTACTTGATAATACCTGTCACCTCTGGTACACCCTCCTGTGAGCTCCTTCTCCTTACTCCCATAGTTCCTTGACTAAGTCTTCCTCTCCCACTTCTTTTTAATACCCCCATTTTACCCCTTTCTCCTTGGTAGCACCTGTCTTCTACTTCTTTTTTTTTTTTTAATCCAGTGCATTATTCTGCATCTTTTTAGAGGTGAGTTGAGGATTTTATAGGAAGGTTTTTGCTAGGTGATAAGTTTGTTACGTGGTGTTTTGTGTGGCTGGATTATTGGTATTTCTGTTCATTCTCCTGTATGAGCTTTAAGAGTTTGTTGGTTTGCTTTGTTGGACATGGTGGTTTCTTTCCTGGGCCAACTTTGGTTCAACTCTTCTTTCCATGGAGTGTATGATTTCATGTGTTCTCATGAAGGAAGCTATCTTCCTCCCTGTATTTCTTAATAATTTTCTCCAGTGTTTGCTTAATTGTTAATTGCCTTAAATTATGTTTGTCTCAAAATAGCTTTATTTCTCCATGGACTTTGAAAGATAACTTCTTTAGGTCTAGCAATCTTTGTTCTCAGTTATTAACTTTCAGAACTTGAAGATATCGTTCTGTGCTTTCTGGATGTTATGGTTGCTGATGAAATGTCGGGGGTTACTCTGAAATCCTTGCCTTTGTGTGTGACTTGGTGTTTTTCTCATACTGCTTTTAGTATTGCTTCTTCCTCTTTTTGATCTCCTGACTACAGTGTGTCATAGAGTGTCTTTACTGATTGTATCTCTTTGGGGTTCTAAATGCATCTTATGCTTACATGTCTATTTAATTATCTCAGCCAAGGAGACCCCCATGGGGTCTCTTTCCCATCCCACCATCGTGCACGTCTCTCTCCTTAGGAATGCCCTCCTGGCTGCCCCTGACTCTTCATGCCCTTTCTACCTCATTACAGACAGAAAGTTGGGAGTGGCCACAGGGGCCTTAGCCCAATCCGTTGAGCCCTCATACTGGGCAGTAGCATTTCTCTCCAAACGACTTGACCCCACTATCTTCCTCTCTTCCCCTCCCTGCTCCTACCTCAGTGCAGTCCACAACCACTGAGCTGCCCTCTCACACCAGGGGACAGTGTTCTCCTTAAAACTTTATCTCCTAAGTCTCTTGATCCCAGGTGGACTGGACCCCACATCGTCATCCTTACTATGCCATCAGCAGCCAAACTTCTAGGCCAGCCACACTGGTATCATTTATCCAGACTCGAGAGAGACCCAAACCCAGGATGGATGGCCCACCAAACAGCTGGGATCCATGACTCTCAGGTTTTCCAGAGACCCTCAAGGACTGGTCTGAACAGTCAGGCATGGCAGCCTTCACCCTTTGCACCTTCACCCTCATCTCCCTCTTTTCCTGGGTCATCGTTTTCCTCTGCTGTCCCTGGTGCCACAGGTACCAGAGTCTGACACCCCTGCCCAGTTGCCCCTTGTCTTTTTAATTGTCTCAGTCTTCACCTGATGAGGTGATGCTGTGCCAGGTTGGACATACTGCTGGCATGTCCATGCTGGGGATACCTGGATGGATGAAACTGGCGAGCCCACGTTTAGACTCTGTCCTCCAACCAAGACCATCCAACAGTAAGAGGAGCCTCTCCAACCTCAACTGGGAGTCTCCTTCTGATCTCCTCAGCTTCTTGCAGGAACACATCCAGGACGTCTCCAGAGTGGCTGTTAACCGGATGCTTCTCTAATATTACTCTCCATTGCCTACTTTCCACCCACTCCTGACCACTCCCCTTCCCCAACGTCACCCCTTTTAGCAGGAAATAGTAAGAGTTGAATCGGCACCAATATACCCAAAGAGGTTGTGATGTTAGGCAGGGCCTGGGCTTGGAGATCTAAAGATGGTGCCTACCACCCTTCTCTTCCAGTCAAAAGCCTACCTCATCTCAGGCAGCTGATGCAACTTCCTTTCCTAATGTCACCAGCCACAATGAGAGCACAGCCTAAGACCATATATGGTTACATTCCAGCTTCATGACTAACAAAAAAAGACCCACTTTGTCCCTTCCCACTGCACCAGTTTTGCCCTTACAAGTACATGCTTTGTCTCACCACCATTACCTCATATTCTTCTCCCCAGAACTTATAAAAACCCTCATCCCCAGCTGAAGCGTGGGACTCCTCTGGCCTCCCTCTCCATGACCAGTGGACCTGCCCAGGAGTGTGTCCTAATAAACCAAGAGGTTTATACTTTGTTAATCTGTTTTGATCTGGCCTGCTTTGCATCAGGGGAAAAAAGCCTTTCAATGCCCTCTTGACTCTGTGCCAGCAGGACCAAGGATGGGTATGACCAGGTGGAATCAAACCCTGGTCACACTTTGAATTCTGTGCACCTTCTGAAGGCAGGAATCCAAACATCTGATCCACTGAAGTCTCTGAAATGACTGGGGTGCTGCATCAGAGTACCAGGACCAAAGTGACTTCTGAAATCTCACTGTATTATAAACTTCCAGTCCTTTTATGACCCCCCAGGACCTCAGAAGTCAAAACTCCAGTCCCACACAGACCTCTAGGACTGCTGGATTCATGGCCTGGTCTCTTAGGGGACTCTGGGTGCACCAGAGCTGGTTTCTACCCTGCACTGATGTCTGGGGCCACTGGGACTAAAGACAAGGTCCTGTGGTGCTCTTTTCACTCATGAGATGGGGACCCTGCAGGAACTGCCTCTAGCTCTGGCTCTGGTGAATTATCAGAGTAGTGTCTGACCAGTTTATTGTTTTGTTTTTTTTTTCCCCCTCCTACTCTCGTTAAATTTGGGAGCTCTTTTGAGAAAAGGTGGAGTTCATTTCCGTTGAAATATTTGGGCTATGGCTGTGTGAATGGATGTTCCCAGGAAACAAAAAACAAAAAACAAACAAACAGATCTGAGATCTCCTGAGGCCAGCAGAAGGTACCTTGGCGCGGGCTGAAGAGCCCCCCCCCACCAACTGGGATTACGCAGAGGCATCTGAAGGAGGCAAGAAAAGCAAGCCTTCAACACAGTGAAGAGGCATTTAGGAAACACATTGGAATACAGGCCCATATGCCAGGATCACGAAGAAGAGATAACACTGGAAAGGGGCAGGATAATCCTGCGCCAAGCTTTACCAACCCTATGGAAGACTCCTGCAGTGAGATCCCTCTGGGGATGCCCCAGGACACAGACATCAGAAACACAATTGGGAACATATTTAAAGAACTACAAGATTATAAAGAACAAATCAAAGAACTAAGAAAAGAGAATGAGGAAGTCAAGAAGGACCTAGAGAGAGAGAATGACAAGCTCCGGAAGGAAGTAGAAACACTGAAAAGATCCCATGCTGAAAAAGATAAACCAACCAGCGAACCAAAGAGCTATAAGAAGAGATCGAGAAGCTCCAAAAAGAAGTAGAAATACTAAAGAAATCAGAAGAGGAAATGAAAAAGGAAATCAAACACTCATCCATTCAAGAGGAAAGGAATGGAAAAAGCCTCAGAAGCAGAATGGAGGAAGCAGAACAAAGAATATCAGACCTGGAAGATAACACAGAACAACTAAAAACCTCAAGGAAAGATTATGAAAAATTTAAAAATACACAAAAGTGGAACAACCAGGAGCTGTGGGACACTATGAAAAGATCAAACCTCCGCATCATAGGAATAGAGGAAGGAGAAGAATCCCAAGAGAATGGTATTGATCAGATCTTCAACAGAATAATAGATGAAAACTTCCCCAAACTAAAAAAGGACAAACCAATACCAATACAAGAAGCACATAGAACTCCAAACAGACAAGATCAGAAAAGAAATTCTCCACGCCACATCATAGTTAAAATGCTAGACACCCAAAACAAAGACAAAATCCTTAAAGCCACAAGAGAAAAACAACAAGTGACCTATAAGGGGAAACCTATCAGAATTACAACTGACTTCTCANGCTCAACACAAACTATGGAAGGCAAGAAGAACCTGGAGCAACAAATTCCGTGTTAAAGGAGCATATAGATGCCAACCCAGGTTACTATACCCAGGAAAAGGTCATTATAGTTGAAGGAGAGAGAAAAAACCTGCCATCGACATAAACAACTTGAAAGAAGAATACGTAGTCCGGAAAACCAAACCCTTCATGGAATACTTGAAGCAATTCAAGGAACAGAAGAAAGGAAGCAACCACCCCAGGCACCTTAGAAAAGAGAAATCAATAAAAGAAACGTGCAGAAGTAGAAACAAAACCAACTGCAAATGGATAATAAGGCAAAAGGAAGGCACACAAACTATCAAGTCATAACCTAATATATTAATGGACTAAATTCCCAATCAAAAGACAGACACTGGGAGATTGGATTAGAACAGAATCTGCCGTGGCGTGGTGGCGCGCGCCTTTAATTCTAGCACTCAGCATGGCATAGGCAGCAGATCTTTGTGAGTTCGAAGGCCAGCCTGTCTACAGAGTGATTCCAGGACAGCTGGGACTAAAAAAAAAGGGAGACCCTGTCTCTTAAAGAGCAAAAAAAAAAAAAAAAAAAAAAAGGAAACCAGAATCCATTATATGCTGTCTTACAAGAAACACATCTTACTTCAAAGGACAGGCACCACCTAAAGTGAAGGGATGGAAAAAATAATTCCAAGCAAATAGTACCAAAAAGAAGCAAGCAGATGTTGCTATTTTAATATCGGGACGAATAGACTTCAAAAGAAAAAGAAATCAGAGAAGAGACAAGATAGCCATACATTTTTATCAAAGAACAATTCACCAAGAAGGTTCACAATTATGAATATATGTGTAATGACCCCCGAATTCTGGTGCACCAAACTTTATAAAGACAATTCTCCGATACCTCAAGGGACAGATTAACCCTCAGCAGTAAAGAAAGATGACATCAGGAGCTTTGTAGGAAAATGGCTGGAGCTAGAGGACATCATGCTGAGTGAAGTAACACAGTCCCAGAAAAACAAACAACGAGTGCTATCCCTCATCTGTGGATGCTAGTGTCAAATACCTAGTTGTAAGTATTTCTTGTGTAGGGCCCCCTGAGCTTTTGTCCAAAGCAGTTGGGCATAATGCATATTGGAAACAACAACAAGAACAAGGCAACAACAACAACAACAACAGAAAGGACTGCATCAAAGAACTGACTGAAACAGTGAACTATTGCTCAAAACAGTCAACTTCCTCATGGAGAATATTGAGAAAGACTGAGAAGAGATGAAAAGCATGTTTGGCAGAATGCATGAGCTCTTGTGGGGTGGGGGAATGGGCGGGAAAACGGGTCTAGATTTGTTAAAAAAATAAAAATAAATTCATGTGAAAAAAAATTTAGCACTGTGAGGGCAAAACAAACAAACAAACAAAATACAAAAACAAAAACAAAAAGCAAACAAACAAAAAAAACCCTACATCCTCAAACTGAACCTTTCTGCAAGGCTGATTATCTGATGAGAACTTGATTGTGGCAAATCTGAAATGTTAATATTACAGGTTCACATCTTAATCACAGTTTATTTGGGGCCATCTTTAGCCCCTAAATCTTTATCCCTTGCACACCTCTGCATCTGATCTACTAACCCGTCACTAATGGATTAAAAATCTTGTGGGGTATAGTAACAAAACCTTAGTTTCCATCACCCAAAAGGCTAAATGTCATCGGTCAACATCTGAGGTCCATTGCTGAAATTTCTCTGCTTGGCTTAGCTGTTTATATTTCCACCAATGTGTTTGAAAAGTGTCTTAATTTGGGGCTGGAGAGATGGCCTAGCGGTTAAGAGTGCCGATTGCTCTTGCAGAGGACCCAGGTTCCATCCCCAGCACCCACATGGTGGCTAAGAACCGCCTTTAACTCCAGTTCCAGGGGAATCCGACTCCCTCTTCTGACCTCTGTGGCATTGCATGACACGGGTACACAAACCTACATGCAGACAGTACATTCATACACATAAAAAAGTGTCTTAATTTAATATTTTCCCTATTATCTTACTATAAAAATTTCATGGAATTGCTTCATGAAACATGGAATTTGGAATGAGCTGAATCTGTAATCTGGGGACATAGTTACTCATATTTGGGTCTAGAATAAACTATCCCTTCTCCCCTTTGAGGTGAGAGTTGTGAAATTTTGTTAAGAGCTGGATGACATCAGTTAAAATGGATTGTCTCTTAGGACTCTTTCTGAGCCTCTGGGTTTCTGTTGAACTATTTGGGACAAAGAGAAACAGTGTTGATGAGATCTCTTACAAATTTTATAACCTTGAGAAATATTGAGCCTGTAGTGTCTTGATGCCCCCTAGGCAAAATTCTAACTCATTTAAAATATTTAAAATATTTTAAAACTATTATTTATTTATTTATTTACAAATTTTATAACCTTGAGAAATATTGAGCCTGTAGTGTCTTGATGCCCCCTAGGCAAAATTCTAACTCATTTAAAATATTTAAAATATTTTAAAACTATTATTTATTTATTTATTTATTTATTTAATGAATTTTGGTTTTTTTGAGACAAGGTCCCCCTTTAGTCTCAGCTGGCCTGGAGCTTGCTATGTAGACCAGGGTGGCCTTGAACTCACTGATATCCACCTATCTCTGCCTCCCGAGTGCTGGGATCAAAGGCATGTGCCACCACACCCAGCTATTTTTAAATTTTTAGTTATTTTTTTTATTCTATATGTATGAGCATCCTTCCTGCATATATGTAAATGCTTGTATTAGTCAGGGTTCTCTAAAAAAACAGAAGCAACAGGACGAATATATAGCTATATACAATTTATTGATTTGCTCACGTGACAGAGTTCAAGGAGTCCAATAGTAGCTGCACCACACTGGAGAGGCTGAGAATCTGGGGAACTGCTCAGTCCACAAGGCTGGATGTCTCAGTAGTCACAATCTGGTGCTGAAGGCCTGATGGATTCCAGGAGATCTGCTGGTCTCAGTACACGCTGGGATCTGAAGGGTTGATCACAGCAGCAAGACAAACTCACCAGTGAGAGAGAGGCAAACTGCAGGAAAAAGGGACCGGCTCCCTCTGCCATGGCCTTTAATACTGCCTGCCGGCAGAAGGTAACACCCATATTTGGGGTGGGCCATCCGGGTTGAGGTAGTCCAATCCGAAGATCTTTTTTCTCTTATTTGTTCCTTAGTCCAGTCAAGTTGACACCCAGGATTAACCATCACAGTGCACCTATGTTGTGCAATGCCTGAGGAAGTCAAAAGAGGGTGTCAGATCTCCTAAGTTATGGATGGTTGTTTGCCACCATGTGGGTGCTGGGAATTGAACCCAGGTCGTCTTCAAGAACAGCCAGTGCTCTTAACCACTGAGCCATCTCTCCAGCTCCTTATTAGTGTTTTTTAAACTATGATAATTTATCTAAGAGTGCACTTGGAATGTATGGGATTGTTCTGTGCTAGTCAGTATTTAAACCAGCATGGGTCCAAACTTCCTCTACTCCAGAGTTCCGGAAAATAGCTGAGTAGCAAATGTGCTAATTTCTTTTTCTTTTTTTTTCCTTTAAAAAAGGGATTGTTTGCTTAAATTATTATTCTTTGCTTGTCTAATTCAAACTACACGTGTGTGTGTGTGTGTGTGTGTGTGTGTGTGTGTGTAAATGTGGGGTATTGGGGAGATGATTTTTGGACCTGATTAACATAATGGAGTTGTTGCCTCTGTTTTTATCTCTTTTCTCTTGAAAAAATGTTTAGCTAAAATGCAAGCATTAATTGTAGAATTTTAGATCAAAGAAAAATAATGTTATGCAAGGTCTTTATCTCCAGGAGGACTAACTAAAATGTTAACGAATTCAAATGTTAATTTGGTGTCCAGTGCTTTAAATGTTAACTGGTGTAATGGTTGGGCCTGCCCTTTCAAATGTTAATTTGGGGAATCAAGGCTTAAAATGGGGGCAAAAAAATATCCAAACAGGATTTACCAGAGATAAAATGATTTACATCATGATTTAAAGTTAAAGGAGGTATCTATGCCAAAACACAACTCTCACCTTAAAAGGTTTATTCTGGAGCCAAATATGTGTGACTACAGCCTGGAACACAAACTCAGATTACCTCAAATGTTGGAATTGGTGACAGTTTGATGAAATTCTTATAGAGGCAGAACACAGAAAATCATAAATCTTTTCAAATTCATTGATGTAAACATTAGGTAGGTGGTTAGAACAAAGTGTGTGTGTGCATAACCTCAACTAATAAGTGTGCATGTGCATAATTTCAACTGATAAGCCTCAGCTGTTATACTCTTAGCTTTTTGGTTGGTAGAAACTAGGATTTTATGAAGTTAATACATGCCAAAAGGTATTATCTGTTAGCCACAAGGATTATTAGTTCAGACACAGAGGTGATCAGGAATGCCTATTTAGTAGGCTAATGATAAATGGCAATCAGGCTCCAGTTACCGTTCCAAACTCTCCACAAGCAATGAATCGGCCATGCAGAAGTTTCAGTTGAAGCTGCTTTCTAGGAACTTTGGTTCATGGGCTAGGTTAATTTGTCATAAATATTCTTTAGATTTAACTATGTGTTAAAAATCTATACTCACTTAGAAACGGGTACTCTTAACTTCTTGTAACCTACTAAAATGGTATTTTGGGGGTCTATTAAATATGCTTCATAAAACATTAAAAAATGTATTGTGGCTGGAGAGGTGGCTCACAGTTTCTAAGAGCACCGTTTGGTTTTCCAGAGGACCTATGTTTTGTTCTCAGCACCCACATGGCATCTAATAACTCTCTGTAACTCCAGTTCCAGGGGATCCAATGCCCTCTCCATCCTCCATGGGCATTGCACACATGGGTGCACTTACATACATAGGGGGAGAACATAATAAAAAAATAAATTCATTTATTCATTCATTAAAAACCATTAAAATACAGTATTAAGAAATGCCTGATCTTCTAAAGCAAGTATTATAGAGACAATAGGCATTTTAATAATTTATTGGAATGACAGCTTGTTTACATAAAACGCCATTTTTGGAGTTGTAAGTTGAATTTTAAGATACAGAATTTTGCATTGGCTGGGTCAGTTTTGATGAGTATTTTTCTCCAAAACAGATTCTAGGACGAAATTTCATTTTATTCCTTTAGATAGTCAAAAGTAACAAAACATGGGGGGCTGGAGAGATGGCTCATCAGTTAAGAGCACCAACTGCTCTTGCAGAGGACCGGGGTTCGATTCCCAGCACCCACATGGCGGCTAAGAACCATCTTTAATTCCAGTTCCAGGGGACTCCAACACTCTCTTCTGACCTCCACAGCATTGCACGATACAGGTGCACAAACCTACATGCAGACAGTACATTATTACACATAAACAATAAATAAAAAAAATAAATTTTAAAAAAGAAAAAATATTTTTAAAAAAGTAGCAAAACATGAAGACATAAAATGTTTTATGTTGATCAGATATCTCAGTGAATGGGAATTCCTGGAAAAGGAATTGATTGATTCAGTGATATAGAGAGGTTGGAATGTTCCAATTCTACAGCCAAATAATCTTAGGCTATCTTTATCCCCCACCCCTTAATAGGAGTTTATTTCCTTCCTCTGTATGCAACCTAGTATCTTTGTGACTATTATGTAATCCTTTTAGAATATGTAAACAGACTCTTTGTTTTTGCCAACCAAAGGTAAAATATGCCATTAGATGGCATCTAGGGCCTGTAAGATGAGATTTCTCCCACTTTTCTATAACCTGATGTTGCTACCATTATATTTAAAAAGTGTCTTAATTTATAATTTTCTTTTTTTTTTGTTACTATAAAAACTTCATTGTATTATGTTAGACTACAGACTTTAGAGTGCCTTCAATCTGTGTTTCCAGGGCATGGTTAGTCACAGTGGATCTGGAATAAACAATATCTTATCTCCTTTTAAGTAAGAATTGTGTTTTTGTGTCCACATCTCTAAATAGTGCACATTAGACATGCCTTAGTAGATTATTACTGTTTTATTATTTTATTGTGGTGATTATTATTATTATTTTATTGTGGTGCTGGAGCACTGGAAGAAAAAGAGCACACATACTCCAGGTTCCAATTAGCCAAATTAGGTTTTTCATTTGGACTGGTGGTTCTGTACCAGGTTGTGATTTTGTAGGGTACAGCAGAGACTCAGAGGCAGGTTAGCCTTATGAAGGCAAATACCATATTCTGGTGAATTTTTTTTTTTTTGAGAAATTCATCAGACAATAAAAACCTCAGTTCCTGCCTGCTGCAGGATTACTAAGATAAGATGTGGGTGGGCTGCAGGCAATTGTAAAACACAGACAAAAGATGAGGTAGATAGGTGGTCACAAGACATCCTGGAGAGGGTATTCCCAAGATCAAGATAACCAGCTACCTCTTCCTGGACTTGTTCTGGGCTGGGGTTCAGTCATTAAATATGAGATCTTTTTTTAATTAAGACTATGACACATATAAGACAATGTGTGTATATGTTTACCAAATATCTTTACATTAAATTTCCATTTCATAATGGGACTTATAAGGAAAATGCAACCTGTAAAATAGCAGCATTCAGGGTTTGGGTAAACTGTGTATATAATAGAAAAAGTGTAGCTGGGCATTGTGGTGCACACCTTTAATTCTAGCACTTGGGAGGCAGAGGCAGGTGGATCTCTGTGAGTTCAAGGCCTGCCTGGTCTACATAGTGAGCTCCAGGACAGGTGGACTAAACGGAAACCCTGTCTCAAAAAGACCAAAAGAAAAAAAAGTGCGAAACTAAAAAAAGAAAAAGGAAAAGTGCTATCATTAAGCTCTACCAAAAAGAAGGATAATGAATATCTTGTGTGCTTATTTACTAACTTGTTTGTTTGTTTATTGTGTATGGATGCATGGATGTATTCATGCCAAGGCATTGTGTGTATGTGTCTGGAGGTCAGAGGACAGACTGTGGGGTTGAGGCGCTGTCTACCACTTGGGTTCTAGAGACTGGGCTCTGGTCATCAGGTTTGGTGGCAAGTGCTTATCTCCTCAGTTCCTCTTTCTTTTTCTTTCTTTCTTTCTTTCTTTCTTTCTTTCTTTCTTTCTTTCCTTTACTTTATTTTATTTTATTTTATTTTATTTTTTTTTGTCTTTTGAGACAGGGTTTCCCTTGCAGCCCCAGCTGTCCTGGAACTCGATCTGTAGACCAGGCTGGCCTTGAACTCACAGGGATCCACCTGCCTCTGCCTCCCAAATGCTGGGATTAAAGGTGTGCAGCACCATGCCTGGCTAGCTCCATTTCTTTCATTTAGAGGGTGATTACATTGTTAAAATGCTTTTGTTAAATGCTCAAAAGTTTTTTGAACTATCTTTTGCTAGACAAATTTAGAATGCAAATTTAAATGATTGTAAAAGTGGTCCATATGAGAAATAACTTTTGCATAGTTTGTGGGCTTTACTCCGTATGAAATACACATATGTTTTGTTGATATTGTACTAACTTTCCTAGGTGTAATTTTACTATTGGGATAACAAACTTCTTTCTCAATCATTTATTACTAAAAAATGATATTAGGTATTTTGATATCTAATTTTGTGTATGTATACACTGTAAAATAATCAAGATAAAATCAGCAACATTCAGAAAAAGTTTCTGTTAGGGTTAGAGTGTCTGCTTGTGGAATAATTAAAATCAATATTCACACTTGTAATAACTCTCCATATGGTGCATGACCTATCTGTGTAAATATTTAACATGTAACATGATTAAATGTTATTAGAAGATTTGTTTATTTTATTATTTCCATAGGTTCTTATTGACTGTACAATGATCACATCTGAAAATGCTATCTGTTCTTTATTGGCAGTAAATGTATGCTGCTTATCAGTAAATGTATGCAATCCCTGAAAGAGAGTCATATGTAGATAGTTGCTCATAACTAAATGCGTGCTCTTTATGTAGGTTTTAAATGGCTTATATTCAAAGCAATTAGATTTTTTTAGAATGTCTATCCATGATTAACAAAGCTGTGAAAGAGCTAACTTTAAGAAAGTGCTTTGTGCTGTTTAATTTTGTAAGGCTTTTACAGAATCCTAGTTCATTTCAATTTCTGTTTAGGCTGAAATCTTTTAATAACCACTTCACAGTGCTGATTAAATAGGGCTAGCAAACATGTGAGGTAGACTTATTACCTGGTACATAAATGTATTTATGGTATTCTTAAAAGAAAATTGTAAAAGCTGTTTTTTAAAATGTAAATGTAGGGCTGTAGGGAATAGCTGAGCAGTTAGTGCTGGCTGCTCTTACAGAGGACCTGGATTTGATTCCCAGCACCCACATGGTGGCTAATAGCCTTTGACTCCAATTCCAGGGCAATTCAATGCCCTCTTCCCACCTCCTTAGGCATTGTATGACATGGGTGCACTTACATACATGGAGGGAATACACTCATACACATAAAATAAAATAACAAATAAAAGTTTAAAAATATAAACATATCTAAGGGGATTTTCCAAGGTCTAAAATGTGCCAATGTAAAACTAGAAGCCAATTCTCCCCATGTGAATTGACAAGACTTTCTTAAAAAATATGGTTCTGCCAGTTGTGGTAGCATGCACTGGCAGCATGCACTGGTAGGAATCATGGAGGTGAAGGCCAGAGAATTGCAAGTTTGAGGCCAGTTTGGGACATACCTTAAAAAATACTGTTCTTTTTTTAGAAATTTACTTAGAGGATAGAATTTTATATTTTATTAAGATAATTGCTTGTGTTGTCTCCTGATTTTGTCAAGCTTTGAGTATTCAGGAAACCATGTGTGGTGGTTTGAATGAGTGTCCCCCATAGGCTGTAAGTCTTCAGACATTTGTCTCCAGTTGGTGGCACTGTTTTTGGAGGTCTTAGAAGGTGTGGCCATGCTAGAGGAAGTACGTTATTGGGGGCAGGCTTAGTGAGTTTAACAAGCGTCGTGGTCTCCAGTGTCTCTCTCTGCTTCCTGTGCTCTTTGCGAGATGTGACCCTCGGTTTGCTGCTCCAGTCTCCAGCTCCAGCCACCATGCCTCCTGCCACAATGGACTCTAATTCCCTGGAACTGTCAATCGTAAGCTCAAATAAACTCTTCCTTTTATAAGCTCCTTTGGTCATGGTGTTTTATCACAGCAACAGAAAAGTGACCATGTCTTAAAAGTCAAGGTTCATTAAGTGATGGTATTTTATTTTATTATTTATTTTAATATAATTTTATTTTTATTAAACTTTTCCATACATCACACATCATTTCTCAATCCAATTTAGACTCATTTCCCTTTCCATGCCTACCCAAGTTTACCCAAGTTCATGCATTCTACTATACAGGTCTTGCATTTTTTTCTGAGTCTTTCCAGAGTATTTTTCAAAGCAGAGGATTATTGTTTTGGGGAGAGCTTTACTGTTTTAGTCTTTTTTTTTTTTTTTGCTCCTGGTTCTTTTGTTTGTTCTTGTCTCCATTCCAAACTTGTATGTTAGGTTATCTATATATATAGTATAATATTGTATAATATATATTATTATAATAATATATGATTATATATTATATAGTATTCATCTGAAAACAAAATTGTACTGTTATTTCCAAATCATATTTTAGGATTCACATTTTATTTCCATTTTATTTTATATTACTTAAAGTATGCAAACATACCCTCAACGCATATCCCAAAACTCCAGCTGTGAAATAAATGGTAGTTATTTCTAGAACCTGTTTACGGGATTCACAATATAACCCAACAAGTCTGTTTTCAGATCACAAGGAATCTACATTAATGTGCCCCCAGTTTTGCCTTACAGACTATGTACTTGGTGCTAGCATCCACAGATGAGGAAGGTTTTCACCCCTGTTGTGCTTTTCTGGACTGTGTGGGAAATGTGTACTACTTACTACTTAACTAATATCATTTCTAGTGTAGGCATAAGACTTTGTCTGGCTACGGTAAAGGAGCTGAAATTTCTGTCCCTGGGATTTCTTGTGAAGTATCTGATATTTTGTGGGCTTTAAGTGCTTCTCTGAGTTACCTGTAAGCTCCCTGAGGTTGGGATAATGCAGTATTCCTGTCTGCGCTATCCTCGCAAAGTTCCAAGACAACGGATGGGCCTCACTCCCTTCAAGTATTGAAATAAAATGTCACACCTCTGAGTTTACTGTTAGCAAACAGGACTTTGCTGCCCCCTGGTAGGACAAAGATGGCTTGCACCTTCCCTTTCCTCTCATTCACACCCTTCTGTCGCTGCCCCCACCTCCACGCCCTTGCCAGAGCACAGTAACTTTGAGTATATAAACACAAACTAATTGCTTAGTATGAAAAAACGAGAATTGTTCTATTTTCTCCTTTCGCCGCCCTCTCTCTTGGAGTCTGTTTCCCGGTCTCCTTTTCCTGGGTGACTTCGCGTGGTTACCCCACCCCACCTCCCCTGTTTTTGGTTATTTTTTTTTTTGCCAGAGCTCAGCCTGGTCGGCCTGCCAGCAGGGACAGCTCTGAGGCTTGCAGGGGAGCCTTTGTAAGCTGGAGCCTGTGTCCAAAGGAGGGAAAAACATCTCCGCAGATTGCAAGCCAAAGTGATTAAAGGAGGGCCAACAGATGACATAATATATAATAGAGATATATATAATATATTATTATATATATTAAGAAGACCAATGAAATTCTAGTTCCATCCATTTTCCTGCAAATTTCATGATGTCATCTTTCTTTACCACTGCATAGAACTCTATTGTGTAGATGTACCACATTTTCTCTATCCACTCTTTGTTTGAGGGGCACTTGGGTTGGTTCCAGCTCTTCGTTATTGTGAAGAGAGCTGCAAGAAACATGGCTGTGCATGTATCTCTGCAGTAGGATGAGTCTTGTGGGTATATACCCAGGAGTAGTATGACTGGATCAGGTGGTAAGCTCATTTTGAGTCTTTAAAGGATTCTCCACACTACTTTCCATAGTGGTTGTATGAGTTTACATTCCCACCAGCAGTGGATGAGTGTTCCCCTTTCCCCACAACCTCTCCAGCATTTGGTATCATTTGTTTTCTTGATCCTAGCCAGTATTATCTGAGTGAGATGATATCTTAAGGTGGTTTTTAACCTTAATTATTAGCAATGTTGAACACTTTTTTTTTGTCTTTTCGAGACAGGGTCTCCCTGTAGCCCCAGCTGTCCTGGAACTCATTCTATAGACCAGGCTGGCCTTGAACTCACAAAGATCCGCCTGCCTCTGCCTCCCGAGTGCTAGGATTAAAGGCGTGTGCCACCATGCCCGGCTGCAATGTTGAACACTTTTAAAGATGTTTCTTAGCCATCTCTAATTCCTCACTTGTGAAGTCTCTGTTCAGTTCTTTACTCCATCTTTTAAGCAAGTCATTTGTTTTCTTTCTTCTTTGTTTTATATATTCTGGAAGTTAATGCTCTGTCAAATGTATCAGTGGTGAAAGTTTCCTCCTACGCTGTGGGTTTTCTCTTCAATACCTTGATTCTTTCTTTTGCTGTACAGAAGCTTTTGAGTTTGATGAGTTCCCACTTGTCAAATGTTGACCTTATTTCCTGCACAACTGCTGTCTGACTTAGAAAGTCTTCTCCTATGCCTATGTCTTGTAGGTTGCTGCCAAACTTCTCTTCTATCACTTTTAGAGTTTTGGGTTTCACATTGAGGTCTTTGATCCATTTGGAGTTTATTTTTGTACAGGGTGAGAAGTAGGGATTTAATTTTATTCTTCTACAAGTGGTGATCCAGTTTTGCCAACACCATTTGCTGAAGATGCTGTCTTTCCTCCATTGTGTCTTCTTGGCCCCTTTGTCAAATATGAGGTGGCTGAAATGATATGAGCTCAAGTTTGGATCTTCAGTTTTGTTGCATTGGTCTACAGGTCTGTTTTTGTGCCAGTACCAGACTGTGTTTATGACTATAGCCCTGCAGTATAGTTTGAAGTCCAGTATAGAGACACCCCCCCATATTGCTTTTTGCTCAGGGTTACTTTGGGCTTTGGCTATTTGGGGTCTTTTGATTTTCCATATGAAATTAGGAATATTTTTCCAAGCCTGTGAAAAACTCTTTGGGATTTTAATTGGGATTGCATTGAATCTGTATAGTAATTTGGGTAGAATGGACATTTTTACTATATTAATTTTTCCAATCCATGAGCATGGGAGTTCTTTCCATCTTCTGATGTCTTCTTCAATCTTCTTCTTCAGGAGTTTAAAATTTTTGCTGTAGAGATCTTTGGTGTCTTTTGTTAGGTTTGTTCCTAGGTATTTTGTTTTTGATGCTATTGTGAGTGGAAAGGTTTCCTTGTAGTCCTTCTTCAGTTGCTTGTTGTTGGTGTAAAGAAAGGTTACTGATTTTTATAGGTTAATTTTGTATCCCACCACTTTACTGAAATTATTAATCGTTTTGAGGAGTTTTCTGGTGAAGTTTTTAGCATCCCTTAAGTAAACTATCATATCGTCTGCAAAAAGGGATAGTTTGACTTCCTCTTTTCCAATTAGTACTCCTTTAATTTCCTTTTCTTGCCTTACTGCCCTAGCAAGTGTTTCAAGCACTATATTGAAGAGGAGTGGTGACATGTTCAGCCTTTCTGAGTTTCTGACTTGAAGGGAATACTTCTGACTTTTCTCCATTTAGAATGATGTTGGCTGTGGGATTGTTGTATATGGCTTTGATTACATTGAGGAATGATCCCTTCAGTTGAATTTCTTCTAGGACTTTAAGCATGAAGTGATGCTGAATTTTGTCAAAGGCTTTTTCTGTGTCAATTGAGATAATTGTGTGGCTTTTTTCTTTTAGTCCATTTATGTGTTTTATGCTATTTATTGATTTTTGTATGTTGAATCATCCCTGCATTTCTAGTAAGAATCCACCTTGGTCATGATGGATGATCTTTTTGATGTGGGTCTGTATGCTGTTTGCAAGTATTTTGTTGAAAATTTTTGCAACTGTGTTCATTGATGAGATAGTTTTCTTTTTTGGTTGTATCTTTGCCTGGTTTTGGTATTAGAGTGATGCTGGCTTCATAGAAAGAACTTGGGAGATTTTCCTCTGCTTGTATCCTTCTGAACAATTTGAGTAATAATGGTTGTAATTCCTCTTTAAATGTTTTATTGAATTCTGCTGTGAAACCATCTGGGCCTGAGCTTTTTTTAATTGGGAGGTTTCGTATTACATTTTCAATTCTTCATATATTATGGGTCTGTTTAAGCTGTCAATCTCTTCTTGGTTAAGCTTTGGTGATTCCCAGAATCATCTTAGGTTTTCAAATTTAGTACCGTATAGGTTTTTTTAAGTATTCCCATATGATGGTCTGGATCTTTTCATTGTCTGTTGTGATATTCCCCCTTTCATCATGAATTCTGCTGATTTAGAGTTGCTTGTTCTTTCTTAACGGGGCTAAAGATCTGTCTATCTTGTTTATTCTTTCACAGAACCTGCTTTTGGATTCATTAATTTTTTTGTATTGTTTTCTTTGTGTCTATTTCATTGATTTCTGCTCTGATTTTTGTTATTTCTTCCTGTCTGTTGGGTTTAGGGTTCATTTGTTGTGGTCTCTCAAGTGTTTTTAGCTGCAGTGTTGGATTGTTTGTGATCCGTCTGTTTTTTTAATGGAGGCACCCAGGGCTATAAACCTCCTTCTTAGGACTCCTTTTAAAGTATCCCAGAGGTTTTGTTGTGTTATATTGTCATTTTTATTTAGTCCCAGTAATGCTTTTATTTCTTTTTTAAAAAATTTCTTTTTTAATATAATTTTTATTTATTTATTTTTATGTGTATGAGTGTACTGTCTGCATGTAGGTTGGTGCACCCGTGTAGTGCAATGCCTCGGAGGTCAGAAGAGGGTGTCGGATTCCCCTGGAACTGGAGATAAAGATGGTTCTTAGCAGCCATGTGGGTGCTAAGAACCTGGGTCCTCTGCAAGAGCGGTCGGTGCTCCTAACTGCTGAGCCACCTCTCCAGCTCCTGCTTTTCTTTCTTTATTTCTTCCTTGAACCGTTCATTATTCAGGAGTGTGTTGTTTAGTCTCCATGTGTTCTTGTAGGTAGTCGGGCTTATCCTGGTGTTGATACTGAGCTTCATTGCACTGTGGTCTGATAAGATGCATGAAATTATTTCAATCTTATTGTATTTGTTGAGTTTGTTTTTTTTTTTTCTATGTCCCTGATGTCTTCTTCAATCTTCTTCTTCAGGAGTTTAAAATTTTTGCTGTAGAGATTTTTGGTGTCTTTGGTTAGGTTTGTTCCTAGGTATTTTGTCTTTGATGCTATTGTGAGTGGAAAGGTTTCCTTGTAGTCCTTCTTCAGTTGCTTGCTGTTGGTGTAAAGAAAGGCTACTGATTTTTATAGCTTAATTACACACTACAGGATTTGGTCAATTTTGGAGAATGTTATGTGGGGAGCTGAGAAGAAAGTGTATTCTCTGTTTTGGTGGAATATCTGGTAGATGTCTGTGAGGTCCATTTGGTGTATTGTTTTCTTCAGTTCAGATGTCTCTCTGTTTATTCTTTGTCAAGTTGACCTATCCAAAGGGCTCAGTTGCGTATTACAGTCCTCTACTATGAGTGTGCTGGGGTTAATTTGTGCCTTGAGTTCCTGGAGAATTTTGTTTATAAAGTTTGCTGTACCAGAGTTTGCTGCATATATATTCATGATTGTGAAATCTTCATGGTTAATTGTTCCTTTGATAAAGATATAATGCCCCCCCAAAAAGATGTAATGGCCCTCTTTGTCTCTTCTGATTGCTTTTACATTGAAGTCTATTTTGTCAAGTGATGGTATTTTAAACACCTCTAAAGTCAATTTATTACAACTAGTATCTTATGTGTCTGTGACTAGAAATATGTAGAATATGTGTCTGAAATTTATGAACTTTATGTACTATGCAGAGATTTGTATAGTTAAAAGCATTCATGTTTAATGAATGTAAAGCAGTTTCCAAATGTGCCTATCTATACAGTATGCATTATATCTGGATTTTCAACATATAAAATAGCCAGTGAAATTCTTTGAACATTTCTGCTATTGGAGGTGAGGTGAGGTGTTTAAGACAGGGTCTCCCTGTAGCTCCAGATGGCAGCTGGCCTGGAACCTACTATATAGACCAGTGTGGCCAGATCTGCCCATCTCTGCCTCCTGAGTGTTTGATTAAAGGCTTGTGCTTCCTTACTTGACTAGTTTCTGCTATTTTTACTCAGTGCCATTTAGATGAAACACCTGCCATTAGTACAGTCCTGTTTTTTGAAACCCTGGACTCCAGTTACCTGAATAAAAGTGTTTTGTGGACCAAGCCAGTAAGCAGCGTTCCTCCATGGCCTGTGCCTCAGCTCCTGCCTCCAGGTTCCTGCTGTGAGTTCTTACCTTGGGCTCCATGAGTGATGAACTGTGACCCGGGAGATGTGAGCTGAATAAGCCCTTTCCTCCCCAAAAAGAGAGAAAAAAAGTGTTTTGTGATTGTATATGTGTCATGCTCTTGTACATCACGAATGAACCTGTTAGTCACTAGCAATGTGTCCTTCTATGCTAATTGTTTCTAGCTTCTTAATGTATAAAATGTATTTACCTCATGTCTTAGTTTTGTTTCCTGTTGCTGAGAGAAAATAGCCTGACAAAAGTGATTTAAGGAAGAAAGGGTTTAATTGGCTCTTAATTCCAGTTTACAGTCTATCATTGTGGGGAAGTTGCAGCATGGTAGGACCTGGAACAACTAATCACATTACATCCACAGTCAAAAGCAGGGAGCAGTGAATTAGTGCTTGCATGCTTATGCTCAGCTCATTTTCTTTATTCATTCAGTTCAAGATCCCCTGCCTAGGGAACTCTGCCACCCTCAGTGGGTGGATTTTCCCACTTCAATTAATATAACAGGCCAGTCTAGTCTAGACAATCCCTAGTTCAGATTACCTTACAGGTGATTGTAGAGTGTGTCAAGTTGACACACTAACATGTCCCTTCTGTATCATATAAGCTTCTAAGACACAAGGTTTAAGAGAATGGGTGTCCTCTAAACTGGAATTGTTATTGTGGTGATCTTCCTCAGGCCTATGGTCATGCGTCCCTAATTGTATCATGGCTATTTACTTTAAGCAAAGGTAATTAGACATGCCCATTTCCATTATTAGGAGGCACTCCAAACAGTGCCTCCTAATAATGGAAATGTATTGGACATATGTCACCCAAGGACTACACCTATAAACAAGTACTTAATTGTCAAACTACTTCCCTTAAACATTTGCTCTTGCTGGTTCTGTCTCTGTAAAACTTTATATAATTCTAGAGGCTTGTGAGTTGTTTACTTCATGTATCTTAATGAGCCTGCCTCTAGAATGGAATGTTTCAAGTTGGAATTTCCTGAGTCTTGTGGAGCCTCCCTTCAGAATGGAGATGTTTTAATTCAGAGGGTATTATGATCTAACAATTTATCCATTTCTCTTGGGTTTATTTTCTTTCCTCCACCTCTTCCATGATGTTCCCTGAGTCTTAGAGGGGGTGAGAGGGATGTCCACTTATGGCTAAGCATTGAGCAAGTATGCCACAGCAATAGTCAACAGTTTTTAGGTGCTCACCAATGGTTATGAGTCTCTGAAGTACACTATCATTAGTAAAAGCAAGTTTTTCCTGTGACCAATTGAAGATGACAGTGATGGGGATCCATGAGTGTGAACACAAATGTCTATAAAGCAGTTTGACAGGTTCATCATATCAGTTTAACAAAACAATGGCAGTGTGTGGTGTCGCTGCCCAGATTTGTGGTGGGGCCCACTTAATTCCGGCATGACCCATGTGGAAAGCACCTGCAGGTGTACGCAGGTTGAGGTTCAAATGCAGAGAGAGATTTTATTCCAAGATGTCTGCTTAAATATCCATCATGACTCAATTCTCAGGGCCAAATCCTAAATCTTTTCTTCACTACACCCCACCCCATGGGTGTGGTCAAGGAGGTACCATCGGCTTAGAATGCTACCCATCTTAACTAAGTTTTCCCACAGCAGTGGCTTCCCCACTAGGGCCTCTGACCTCTAGGCCACAGACTTCAGTCCTTGCTTACAGTACCAGGTGTGAGTTCCCTCCTGTGGTGCAGGCCTTAAATCCCATTGAGAAGCAGCTGGCTACACTCATAACAGTTGTACCTATAGGCACATCTTGACTGATATGCTTGTATTGTTGAAAGGCCGTAGCTGAGCAGGACTATTGGAGACAATTCTTTCCTGCAGCCTGAATGGTGCCTTCCAGCAGTAGCCATCGAGTAGGGACTGGGCTTCTAGTTCAGGCATATTCTGATTTCTTCAGGTCCTGTGGCCAAAGCATGTGGTATCTTTAGTAGAAGGATTGTACCATCTAGTTCTATTATATAACCAACAGCAATGGCAATAGCCTTTATTCTTTGTGGGGGCATTGGCAGTCTCTCTAGCCAACAATTCATAGGGAGGTCTGGTACTAGGAATTTTTTCCCCCAACAATCTTGATTCCTGGGAGTGTCTTTTGTTCTATTTCTATAGTGCACCTTTGTTTAAACTCCTTAACTGGTTTCTTCATTGTTTTTCTTAGATATTTTTACAAACCTGTAAGACACTGAAGTGTTACATGGTATTCTAGTTTAACTTCTACTGAGTGATAAAAATACCACAACAAAAGGCAACATAGAGGAGGAAAGGGTTTATTTGTCTTCACTGCAAGTACAGTCCAATACTTCAGGGACATGAAGGCAATGGCCTAGTGCGTCACAGCAAGAGTCAAGAGCAGAGAGAGAATAAATGCATGGATTCTTGCCTGCTTGCTTCACCCTTACTGAGTTCAGGGCCTAGCTTAGGGAAGGGTGCCTGCTATCCACAGTGAGCTGGGTCCTCTAAAATCAATCATAGCAAGACAATCCCCACAGAAATGTGTTCAGGCCAACCTGATCTAAATAATTCTTCATTAAATCTCCCTTCCCAGATGATTCTAGATTGTGTTAACAGTTAAAACTAAGCAGTACACAATGCTTAGTAGCCTGGAGGCCGTGGAGGGCGGACTCCTCCCATGGCCACCTTTGGACTTCACTTCCCCTTTCCCTGGTAACACTGGAAAAGCAAATGTCAGCTTTACCAGTCTTTGGAATTTAAAATACAATACGAAAAGGTAGAGGTATCAGGGACCTGTTGAGACTCATTAAGGAAAAGCTATTTCCTCCTGAATGGAATCTACCTACCTCTGGTGCTGGGTGAAGAGATAAAATTCTGATCTGCTCCAAAGATTTCATTACATACTATTGTCTTATCCTTTGAGAATAAATCCAGCAGGCCATCACCTAGCTAAGGAGACCATTCCCTATGAAAGCTGATTCACATGAAGACTTGCTGAAGAGATGAGATAATGTCCTGTCCTTCCCAGAAGCAGCTTCCTTAGTGCATCCCCTGACATCCTTCATGGTGGCACTTGTCTGAGTTCAAACTTTTCCTTTTTCTTCTGGATATTGGCCGCAGACTATGCAAATATTCCCTGACACCTTGGGCTTCCTTGCTGTTTCTATGAAAATCCCCTTTCTCCATGCAGCTGCTTACTGACCTCCATTGCTGAATGTGACAGCTTGCTGAGACTGTAACTCAAGGGGCATGGCTTTCTCTCTTCTTCTTCCTCTTCTTCCTCCTGGAAGATGTCATGATCTATAGCTTGCCTGCTTTCTTGTTTTTCTATCAAATGCTAATAAAATTGTCCTTGAGTTTTCTTCTAAGTCTGACTCCAAATTCATTTATCAATAAGACTAAGAACTCATGAAATTGAAACCTCAGCTGGTAACATAAACATTACATAACAAAACCTTCTTTTTTTTTTTTTTTTACGGAGAATGGGCAAGATCTCTGAAGGCCTACAATTATCTATTCCAAGTAAGTGCTAGTTGGTCTTGGGCAGCTAAGTGATCACTAAGAAACATTAGCAAGGTCCAATTCAGCATAGAGGGAGAAGCAGGCAGATCCTTGTGAGATTGAGAACAGCCTTGTCTACATAGGGAGTTCCAGCCCAGCTGGGGCTATGTGAGACCCTGTCTCAAAAAGACCAAAAGAAAGAAAGAAGCTAAGTAGCCAAGCAGGCCAATAACAGCACTCCTTTCTCCATGAGCCCCTGCTTGAACTCACAAAGATCTACCTGCCTAAGGTTAGACTGTTTTAATAGCTCTTTATTCCTTTTGAATTTTGGAATAGAGATAGACATTGTTTTATATCAGATGTTATCCGTATGAGTTCATAATAACACAAGTAAAATCAAAACAAACCTTTCATGTCCTTTAGGTAATAAGACATCATCAGACTCTTTAGAATAAGGATCTTTCAGTGACCTGTAGGGGGAAAACTCATGACACATATATGTGACCATTAAGAAAATTTTTTTTTCATTCTCCTAAACTTCCACAGGGTAAGACGAGACATGCTGTACAGTCAGTCAGCAGAGATGCTGTTTTAGCTACATTAATTACCAAATTACATATTATTTATCCCAGTAAGAAAGAGACTAAAAACAGTTTTCTTAGACTCAATTTCAAAGGATCTCCTCTTGGTAAGATTGTTCATTTTTCTGGGGACTAGCATCAGATGTCTTTAATATGGTGTAATGTGACCAGCCTCTCGTTGTCACCTCCGTGGGACAAAAAGCAGATCTTCCTGGGAAGGCCAGCCCTTCACTCTCTGTCACTTTGGACCTGGTGCCAGCCTGGCCACCGCTCCCTTTCTCAGGAAGTCTGTGCTCCGTGCCTCCTTTTGCCACTGGCCACCTCACATGAATAAAAACTGGTGTGGCCATTTTTTTTTCTTTTCAAACCTCGGTTTTGCTTCCTCCCTCTTGCTCATTCACATTTTATAGCGCCCCTAAATGTCTGCCAGTACCCAGAGCTCTGAAGTCTCTGTGAACCTATTTTCATCTATTTCCTGTGAGATTATTGAGGCAGTTTTGAGACTCTGAAAGTGGATCAGAGCTTCCTTCCACCCACTGGGGTGGCTTTAAAACCAAATTATTAGCCTTTAATCCCAGCTCTTGGGAGGCAGAGGCAGGCAGATCTCTGTGAGTTCAAGGCCAGCCTGGTCTACATAGTGAGTTCCAGTACAGCTGGGGCTACAAGGAGACCCTGTCTCAAAAAGACCAAAACAACAACAACAAATTACTAAGTTGAACAGGAAACAAACCAAACCCAGGTTCTAACTGACCTAACCGGTATGGCCCTGAAGTGGTTCCTAGGTCTTTTCCAGGTTCTTTTGTGCTTCCTGGGACTTTATCCTGCCTTCCCAAGAGGGATTACCCCCTTCCAACCACCATTGGTGCAAGAGGAGGTTCTGGGTTCTCTCTCCCAGTTTTCTAGGGCTTGTATGACACAGGAGGCAAAGATGCTGTCTTTTTTGAACAGAGTTCCCATTATATTGGACATACTATGTACAGAGATGAGACACCAGGAAGCAGTTTATTCACATAGTGCCTCAGTCCATGAGATCATTCTCAAAAGCAGAGCCTTGAACCAAAGAAAGACCCAGCCTTTAATGCAATCTGTTAGTTTCCCTTTTCAATTCAGTTTCTTTGTTTCTCATTTACTGTAACACTTATCTTGATTAGATGCTGTTCCCTGCAAGGCCCTGGCAGGCGGAACTATGTATGGGAGTTTGGGCACTGGCTGTGCTGCATTTCTTTTTCTTTGTTGTGGGGTGTGGGCAGTTGTTCTTACCTTACTATCTCACCAGCCCTTCCCAAAAGCAGCACAGGGGCTACATGCTGGGAACATACTAAAGCGGCTAGCCCCCAGACTTCAGCTCAGAATCATGGACTATATGTATATTATGGATGACTCACTGGGGTCCCTGATGCCTGCTACAGCTTCAGAATAACCACACACATAAGCCTGGTGTTTGGAGTTAGCTTCTGTTCTTGGCTATCCTTGGATGTTAAGGCAGCAGCAGCAGCCTATAGGGTAAGAGGCTGCTGGCTCTAGCAGGGCAGTTTCCAGGTGGCCTCTGCCAGGCAGCCTCTGCTGGGCATTCCCTGATTGTATGCTGACCCTGAGTGAGGGTCCTTGTCTTTTTTAAAATTTTTTTTTTTATTAATTTTATTTATTTCTGTATGTGTATGAATGTACTGTTTGCATGCAAGTTTGTGCACCCGTGTTGTGCAACGCCGCGGAGGTCAGAAGAGGGTCTCGGATTCCCCTGGAGCTGGAGTTCTCCTGGAATTGGAGCTTCAGACGGTTCTTGGCCGCCATGTGGGTGCTGGGGATCGAACCCGGGTCCTCTGTAAGAGCAGTCGGTGCTCTTAACCGCTAGGCCATCTCTCCAGCCCAAGGGGGTCCTTGTCTTAATTGTTCTTGTTTCATTTTCCATTATATTACAGGATGCCTGAGACTGGGTAGTTGTGAACAATAGAGCTTCATTTGACCTATGGTTCTGAAGGCTGCTAATCTTTGATTGATTAACTTTAAGAAGAGAGGGCTGAGTCAGGTGTAGTGGCACATGCCATTAATCCCAGCACTCAGGAGGCAGAGTGAGTTCAAGGCCAGTCTGGTCTACATAGCGAGCTCCAGGCCAGCTGGGACTAAAGGGAGACCCCGTTCTAAAAAAAAAAAAAAAAAAAAAAGGGCTGATAGTGTAAGAGAGGCCCACACTGACTCCATTTTGAGTATAGCCACCATTTTTTAAAATTTATTTTGTATGTGTATGAATGTACTGTCTGCATGCAGGTTTGTGCACCTGTGTCGTGAAATGCTGCAGAGGTCAGAAGAGAGTGTCAGATTCCTCTGGAACTGGAGTTAAAGATGGTTCTTGGCTGTTGTGTGGGTGCTAGGGATTGAACCCAGGTCCTCTGCAAGAGCCGTCAGTGCTCTTAACTGCTAGGCCATCTTTCCAGCCCCGAGTATAGCCACCATTTTAAGCAGTTACTGGAATCTGCCTAATTCGGGGGAAAAACTCAATTGCTCAAGGTGTATAGGCAACTGACCTTTTCGGGGACAAGGTCAGTTGCTCGAGGCCTCAAGAACAGCTAATAAAACTTAAACTTGTTTCAGATAGCTGTTGGTATGTGAGGGCAGGTGGCCTGACTAAATATTTCCTCATTCCAGTCTCAGAATTGTCTCTAAAGATAACTTTTGGTATGTGGGGGCAGGTGGGCTGACCTAACCATGAGCTGTAACCCTATTATCCAATAAGACTAGAAGTTACCCAAACCCCACTAAAATTCCCCTAGACCCTGTATATTGGCCTGCGAGCAAAGTTATTGGGGTCAGAGACTTTTCTCTCCCACCCCAGCATGCTGGTTTACTTTTTCCTGAAATAAAGTCTTGGTTTTCCATCCTTCGGTGTGTCTGGTATGGATTCTCAGACCCTAACAATAGATCCACAGCTCCATGCTGAGGTGTGTCTGGGACCAGCCTTGGACTTATGTGGACTGTTCTGGACTGGTCAGACAGAAGTGGGCCTTGCCAGTAGGAGGAAAAAGTCTGCCAGGTTTTTGTCTTGGGTGACAAAATTTTGAGACAGGATCTCCCTATATCCCCAGCTGTCCTGGAACTCACTATGTAGATCAGGCTGGGCTTGAACTCACAGAGTTCCTGCCCCTGGCTCTCAAGTGCTGGGATTAAAGGCCTACACCACTGCACCCAGCTCAAAATAAGCATCTTTGTTGCTCATCATTGGCCCTTTCTGTAGGTGTCTGCTGATCAGGAATCTACCTCACCTCTAGTCCCTCAGGAGCCCTGCTCCTTTGTGTGGTGCAACTGCAGAGTCTGATGAGGCCTGAATGAGCCAGGCCTGGCCTGGGGTGGGACACACTCAGTGAGGCCACTGGCAGCTGTGGGATGCATGGCACAGCCAGCTTGCCCACCAGCACACAAGGAAGCTCTGCCTGTGAAAGAAACCAGTGTGGGGCAATTAGACTGGAGAGAAGAGAGATGAGGGAAAAGTTCAGACGATCCCCTGCAGGTCCCGCCTGTCAGGTCTCACAGCCAGTTACTCCAGGGTTAGTGTACCCCAACTCCCTTTGTGGCAGAAGTCTATTTGAATTAGTTCTCTGTTGCTGATGGAATAAACTACCAAACTGAAGTCTGTGCCAGGTAGTAAGTGTGGTGTTCACCTGTGTGCTCAGTGTTTGGCAGCTGCCTGGACCCTTTGTCTCCTTGGGGAAGCTTGCCTTTCCCCCTCATTACTGCCTCTTCACTGCCTGCCTCAGGGTAGCAGCCAGCAGGATTAGGTACTTAAGCTCTTGCCTAAGTGACTTGTGCTTTTTAATTGGCTGCCTGGAGAGCTTGTTAAGAAATCAGTAGGGAAGAGTGCTGTGCTTGATTAGCGATGTCTGTCATGGGAGAAATAAGGAGTATAGATGCATACACTACAGCTTCTCTGTGAATCAATCTTTGCCCAATGTTATCCATGTCAGTTCAACAAAAGAGAATTCTAATGATTTACCCAAATTGGTTTCCCAGATTAGTGCCACTTCTCAGCCCACTTCAGAAGCTAGCGAAGGGAAGATTTATAGGCAAAGGTGACTGCAGTGCCTGGGGTAGAGAGAATCCATAATGGATCTGGGACCAGAGGTTGTATCTGCGGGGACAATCACTCTCTTCTGTGGCACCTGCATGTGAAGCCTAGGCTCAGGCTGGTCTGTAAGAGGCTAGCCTGTGCTGCGTGCCTGGTGCTCTGGTGCCTTGTGCCCAGCAGTTCCCAAACATATTGCTTTGTTCTTGTGCCTCAAGGGTGTTTGTGTCCAAATCTTAACTGCTTCTCAAGGCCCTGCTCCAGTGTCTTCTTCCCCTCCTGGTACAGTCACACCAAAGGCTCATTAAGGGAAAACCTCTTAGACAAATGAATAGAATCTACCTCTGGCTGGAGTGGTTTCTTCCTTTAAGGGTTAATTTACTTGGGCAGGTCAATCACCTGACAAAGGGACCATCCCTCCAGATTGCAGGGGCCTCATTAAGCCACACTAAAGGGATGAGAGGAGTAATTAGTAAGAAGTATACGACACAGAGGTAAAGGCCACATCAGTCCAAATCAAAAGTAAACCAAGGAAATATGCTCTCTCTTGGGTGAATTCATGGCCCTTCAGGACCATGAGAAAGCATGCATCTGGGAGGTGGGGAGGGCCTTTTATGGGGGGAGGGGAGGTGGTGACATGTTGGAATCTGGCCAATTAAGCCAGGTCAGGGGCTCAGATCTGGAGGTGGGTCTCAGGTCCCAAGGTCTCATGGGAATCTGGCCTGACCAGAAAAGAAAGGAGGGTCTTTCCGGTCTATGCCATCTTGGCTTTTCACCCCGGCCCCACCTAACATCCCAGACTCTTAGGGCATAGGGGGTGACGATTCTGCTCTGGCCTCTTCCTGCTGAGCTTGGACATTGAAGGGAGACAGAGTCAGGAGTAGGCGGGGCTGAGGGCACAGGGATGTAGGGATGTAAAGACCACTCTGGAGACCTCCTGGATGTGTTCCTGCAAGAAATGGAGGAGACCAGGTGCTAAGATCAGAAGGAGGTTCCTGTTTGAAGTTGGAGAATCTCCTCTTGCTGTTAGAAGGTCTTGGTTGGAGGGCAGGGTCTAAACGTGGGCTCTCCAGTTTCACCCGTCCAGGTATCCCGAGCATGGACATGCCAGCAGTATATCGAATCTGGCACAGCATTGCCTTGTTGGGTGAAGAATGAGACAATAACAAGACGATATGGGGTCCAGTACACCTGGGATCAAGAGACTTAGGAGATAAAGTTGTAAGGAGGACACTGTCCCCTGGTGTGAGAGAGGGCAGCTCAGTGGTTGTGGACTCTACTGAGGTAGGAGCAGGGAGGCACTTGTTTGCATGGGAGTGGAGGAGTGTGTGTAAGAGAGAGAGAAGTAGGGTAGGTAGTCTGCCAAAAGGGGGGCCAAAGCTGGTAGGTTATGGTTAATAAGAAAAGGCTATCTGCCTCAACATTGCTGGTGGAGATGTGGTCCCTGAGGCCTAGCTGCCAGAGTGCCTCCACTGTTTCTGGGTGAGAGTGAGAAGGAGTCAGAGGAGGCAGAAGTGGGAAGAAGTGTTGCTGGGTTTAAGGTGGGGCTGAGGCCTAGGGTCCAAGAGAAACAGGCAGAAAAACCTGAGTATGTGAGGGTGCAGGGAGGGGAAGAGGGAATGACGAAGGAGGTCTGCAAGCCTGTGTGTAGAATACATGGTAAGTTTGCCAGTTCAGCCGCTGCTTCCAGTCCTCAAACATGGCTGCCATCTGCAGACAGTAGGGTCAAGCCGTTTGGAGAGAAATGCCACTGCCCAGTATGAGGGCTCAATGGGTTGGGCTAAGGCCCCTATGGCTACTCCCAACTTTCTGTCTGTAAAGAGGTGGAAAGGGTGTGAAGAGTCCAGGAGAGCCAAAGTAGGGGCAGCCAGGAGGGATCCTAAGGACAGAGATGTGGATGATAGTGGGATAGAGCCAAAGTAGGGGTGGCCAGGAGGGCGTCCTAAGGAGAGAGATGTGGATGATAGTGGGATAGAGTCAAAGTAGGGGCAGCCAGGAGGTATCCTAAGGAGAGAGATGTGGACGATGGTGGGATAGAGCCAAAGTAGGGGCAGCCAGGAGGGATCCTAAGGAGAGAGAAGTGGATGATGGTGGGATAGAGCCAAAGTAGGGGCAGCCAGGAGGGATCCTAAGGAGAGAGAAGTGGACGATGGTGGGATAGAGCCAAAGTAGGGGCAGCCAGGAGGGCGTCCTAAGGGGAGAGATGTGGATGATAGTGGGATAGAGCCAAAGTAGGGGCAGCCAGGAGGGTGTCCTAAGGAGAGAGATGTGGATGATAGTGGGATAGAGCCAAAGTAGGGGCGGCCAGGAGGGATCCTAAGGAGAGAGACGTGGACGATGGTGGGATAGAGCCAAAGTAGGGGCAGCCAGGAGGGCGTCCTAAGGGGAGAGATGTAGATGATAGTGGGATAGAGCCAAAGTAGGGGCAGCCAGGAGGGATCCTAAGGAGAAGTAGGGGCAGCCAGGAGGGCATCCTAAGGAGAAGTAGGGGCAGCCAGGAGGGCATCCTAAGGAGAGAGAAGTGGCATTGGATGATGGTAGGGTGGGAGAGAGACCCCATGGGGGTCTCCTTGGATGCCTGGTACAAGGGTTCAGCTGTAACAGCAAAATTAGGAATCCAGTGATGGAAGAAGCCCACCAATTCTAGAAAAGAGAGGATGTGGTCTGCTGTCTATGGAGACTGTAGGTCTCACATGGCATTGACTCCATCTGACCTGAGAGTACTGGTAGGGTATGTTAGGACCCTCCTCAAAGGAGGAGAGATCTTAGGCCAAGGCTTGGCTGCAGACCTGGTTTTTGGGTCCTCTCATGTGAAGGCGAAAGGAAGTATGAAGGCACAGTAAAGAAAGCCAGGACAGTGAGATGGGAGACAACTGAGGTTTAGGGGTTAGGGCAGAGGTCCTGAACTAGACTGTAGGTACCAGAGGCCTTATGAACTGGAAGAATGGGGATGTTGCAGGGTTAGTTAGTGGAGATAGGAGGCAGGTAATGGTAGGCTTGAGCACATGGCAGTGAGTTTCACAAATAGGAAACTGAGGACTAGAAGGAAAAGAGGCAGGGTTCCTGAGGCGTATCAGGACTGGTGGGTGGTGGGAGGGGATTAAGGATATTATAGGCCAGGGGGGGTACTGGACAGACAGACATGACTGAAAAGTAATGGGTGAAAAAATGACCTGCAAGGACACAGGGGAGAAGTAGAGTCCTTTGTGGGAAAGAGGGGGTCCCATCCACTCCCATGACAGAAATTGATGAGGAAACTATAGGGCCAGAGTGTGAGGTCAGTACAGAAAGGTAGCCCAGCTGTCCAACAGGAAGGAGATGGACTTACCCACTACCTGGAGCATTAACATGGGCTTGAAAAGGGTCAGTGTGGGTCTCTGAATCTGGATGCCGTCCATCAGTCCTCCACCAGGCTGAGGAATTCAGAGGCTGGAGGGGGTTGGGGTTCCCAGAGTAATGGGGCCGGACTGCTGTGGCTTGGCACAGAGGTCGAGCCCACATCCAGGCACTCAGACTTTGAATGGTCAGGTTGCTGGCAGAGCTCTGGCAGAAAGAACACACCATGGTGGATAGGTTGGGTTTTGGGAAGATTCTAGCCCAGTGACCTCCTTTGCCACACTTGAAGCAGGCTCCTGGTGGAATGGATTTAGGCTGGGCTCCTGTGGGATGGGGCTTGACAGAGCCCTGCCTGCCCAACTGCAGGAATGCCATTTGCCTCAGGGCAGCTACCAGGGCATGGGCATGGAGCATAGGCTTTCATTGTAGCAGAGCCTGTTGGGAGGACTCAGCTGCCTCCTCTCAGCCATTAAATACCTTAAAATCCATTCTCATCAAATCCTGCACAGGAATCTGGGGATTGTCCTCAGCCCTTGTAATTATTTTTTTCTATCTGGAAAAGACTCAGAGATAAAGTGAGAAGCCAAGCTCCTGGCCAATGTTGGGGAGGCCAAGGTGAGCTTTAAGTATGGTTGTCCTTAATAAATTCTGAATTGGAGAGGGAAAAAAAAGGGGGCGAAGCAGGGGAGGTATTTTCATATGTCTTCAGCAGACAGGAAGTAGACTTAAATCAAGCTCACCAAAATTGATTTCATTTGGGCTGTCCCACGTGATCCCTGTTAGTAAAACCTAATCTTACTGTGTGAGGGTTGCACAGTACTGAGCATCTCCAACTGTGGAATAAGGATCTAATAATTAATTTTGGTGATGGCAGTTTATAAAGGGTGTACTGAGCAGAGGCACATACATGGAAATGCTTTCATTCAGATAAAACACCTTACATTGTAGGTGTCATTTACAGCATGCAGCCCCAACCAGTTTCTTTGCATTCTCAAGGCTAAGATGGCCAAACTGGCCAATGCAGTTTCTTTATCATGCTGTTACCAAACATTTTATAAAACAGAATTGCATACAGTTTCATCCAGGAAGAAGCTAAGGGATGGAGAGAGAGGAGACAGTCATACTGAGGCAGTATGAAACAAAGATAATTCAGCAATTGACAATATCAAAAGCATGAAGTTGGGTACAGGAGAATGGTATTCAGGAACCTGGAATGAGAGAGGAGGGCAGAAATACAACATACAGTGTTGGGGATAACCTGTGTTGGCTTTAACATAGGCCAGGGCAGCAGCACCTACAGTAAAAATACCTTAAAATGTTCAATTTGGAAGAAACACCCTACATAATTTGGAGATTGAATTTAGTCTTACAGATAACTTAAGGAACCTGGGTTCATTTTGGCCTTTGAATATAATAGGTTTTGTGCACAGTATAACCTAGAAGTGGCCACTTTTTGACAGACACATGACAGACATAGATAAAACAGTTAACACACATGAAACAGTTAACACACAGACAGCTTGGACAGACACATACATGACTTAATCGTATAAATATACTGATCAGTTATCACAGTGAAACTGCAAGGGGGTGCCAGTTTTAACTAAGGGAGCCTGGCTCACAGCAGCAAAAGCTTGCCAAAGGATGAGTTAGTGTAAGTGGGATGGGTGAAGAGTCACCAGATCTGGCTTGCAGCATGGCTCACCTGTGTCTAATAGGTGTTCGGTTTACCTGCTAATTTAATGAAACAGAATAAAAACAAAAACAAAACGACATTTGTTAAAAGCCAGTAGCCCTAAATCAGACAGCAGCTGCGCAAGAATTAAGGTTGACAATTGACAAATGGGACCTCATTAAACTCAAAAGCTTCTGTACATCAAAGAAACAATCAAGGAAGTGAAGAGAAATCCCACAGAGTGGGAGGCAACCTTCACCACAGAAACATCTGACAAAGCATTGATTTCCAGAATACATAAACTACTCAAAAAACAAAGAAGAAAGAAAACAAATGACCTACTCAATAGATGGAGCAAAGAGCTGAACAGAGACTTCACAAGTGGGGAATTAGAGATAGCCGGCTGAGAAACATCTTAAGAAGTGTTCAACATAATTAATCATTAAGGAAATGCAAATCAAAACTACTTTAAGATATCATCTTACTCCAATAAGACTGGCTAGGATTAAGAAAACAAATGACTCCACGTGCTGGAGAGGTTGTGGGGAAAGAGGAACACTCATCCACTGCTGGTGGGAATGTAAACTAGTACAGCCACTATGGAAAGCAGTGTGGAGAACCCTTGGAAGACTTGGAATGAACTTGCCACCTGACCCAGCCATACCACTCCTGGGCATGTACCCACAAGACTCATCCTACC
>VZQC01007129.1:1424583-1472570 GCA_009823505.1 Rhizomys pruinosus
TCTCTCTCTCTCTCTCTCTCTCTCTCTCTCTCTCTCTCTCTCTCCTTCTCCACTTCATTCCCCTTGTACTCCTCCCTTCTCCCTCTGCTTCTCTCAGCATTAGCCCCTCATTGTTTTGAATCCACAGGCTTGAACTGGGTTCCCGTACAAAGGCGGTACTCTCTCCTGCTTCCCTCCGTCTTCCTTCTCCCTCCTTCTCTCTGCCTGTCTACCCTCCAATTCTTCCTTCATTTTAGCCTCCCGTTCTGCTTCAGAGACACTCCAGACCTGGAGACTCTGACCAGCCCCTTTAGAGGATGAATGCCTCCACGCCGCTTCCCATTAGAGGACTCGTCCTCCACGCTGTTCCCCTATCTTCTGAGGCTAAAAAACTTTACTTCCTTCGTACAGCTCTTTCCTCTCCCCAGTCTTCCACACAGCTGCCCCATTTCTGCTGAGCCACAACAAGACCACATGGCAGGAAGCCTGAGTTTACATCAGACTTTGTAATAACTAATACTATATTTCTATAATCTAATTCTCTTACAATTTATTTAATTACATATTCTGATCCTTTCACAATTTTGGTTTTTTATATTTTGTTTGAGAAAAAGACAGGTTAGAAATTTTTGTGATGCATCAGACAGGGCTGGAGGTTGGTCATAGGAGGGCCATTTCTCACCTCTCACCACCTGCACTTGCTTCAGACTCAAGTAATTTCTGAGTACTGTGACAAACTTAAGAGTCATATTTACTCTGATTTAGGTTTTCATCTGTAATTTAGAGTTTTCTTCAAGGTGCTAAAGTTTTCCTGCTTACCCAGTCCACCATCCTTCGCAGGTGTACAAGAACAGGCTGTGCTGCAAAGCTCAGTAAAACATACAGTCTATTTTCCACCTAAACAAATGTCTTAAACTCTAAGTGATTCTTTGTAAATGTCATAATTGTCTACAGCCCTGGACAAGGAAGGGCAACTTTAGATAAAAGGGGATTTTCCCACTGTCCAGAGTTAATGGATTCAGTTAGGTCATGTGTCTGTCCAAACCTGTCTCTGTGTTATAACTGTTTGTCATAACCATTCTTCAATGTGTCTTTGTAATTGTCATGTGTCCATGTTCTGTGTTTTTTGTCAAAACAATGTGGCTACTTCAAACTTGTTTTATTCTATGTTGCACACAAACAAAAATTAAGTTTACTTTTGGCATGCCTCTTAAATTTTTTTTTCAAAGGCCTGATTTGAACCTGGGTTCCTAGGTTTCTACACTGTTTATCTGAAGGTTTTATTTCTTCTCTGTCCAAAGTATTTTTCCACAGGTATTACAACTAAAAATTTTCTCTTCCAGTTTTTTTCTTGTTTCCAGATGTCTGAAGACCTGATTTTTTGACCCTTACGGGTTCACTAACATTTTTTTTTCTCTCCTGTGCTATGCCACCGTCCTTCTGACCAGAGACCACTTTTAAAAAATCCCTGGATTCATTCATACTCTGGTACTTGGACAGTGGCACATTGCTTCCCCTGCAATCCCTTCCCTCCAATAAAACAGCCTAAGTACCTTTGATATTGTCAGTTCTTTAATTATTATATATAATTCTGTTTTCCATCACTTGTTAAAGTATTTCAATAAGATCATAGTTTTAAAACCAAAGGTGCAAGATGTCATCTTAGCCTTGGCAGCACAATTAATCAGAGCTGCATGTTTTTAAATAATGTTTCTAAAGGTGTTTTTTCCAATGCATATGATGGTTCAATACAACTGCTAGGATAAAATCTCTTAAAGGAATGTGTGCATAAATGTGTGTGTATGACATTGTTAAACAGCATATTAAGATCTATCTGTATGATTACAATGCATGTGCCTTTGCTTAGCACAACCTTTACAAAGTGTCATCGCCAAATGTATTTATTAGAACCTTATTTATGAGTGTATGCATGAAGTACTGTTCACTTTTAAAAATTCTATAATGTAATTATGACATATACAAGAAATTGTGTTCCACCTACCAGGTACTATATACCTAGTTACAGCCTGAAGTGAAACAGACATATAGTTACCCATATATACTAAAATTGTTTTGTATATCTGTTATACTTTGCACATGTTACTTTTAATATCTTTGGGAAAAATTAGGTTTTGCTTCCGGTGACCACACGGACAGTGCAAATGTAACCAATTTGGGTGAGCCCTAAGTATTATCTGCCTGCTGCTGGTATGTGACAATGCCCCCCCTTCCCTTTCCTTTTCAAAGCTATAATTCAAAATCTGGGGACAAGTGACATGGCCTTCATTTGAGAAGGTACTTTTAACCCCTTTATTATCTTGGGTTTGTTTCATGGCCTATGTTGTTAGAAACTTTTGCCTTGCATGGTTTAAATCATTGTACTTTGAGTACTTGAATGACCTTCATAGACCTTAAAGAACAAATTGTAGGACTTACTGCATAGGTTTAATGTCAACTTGATACACCTGAGCTGAGAAACCTCAATAATTACCTTCATTGGACTGGCCTGTGCCCATTGTGGGCAATGCCATTCTTGGCCAGATATTTCTATATTGTATACAATAGGCTGAATATGAGCCAGCAACACAAGCCAGTAAATAGCATCCTTTCCTAGCCTGTGCTGCAGCCACTACCAGGCTCCTACCATGAGCTTTTATTATTAGTCAGAATATTTTTGCCACAGCAATTAAGAATTTATTAACAGTGCTTAAGTCAATGTTCAAGCTTTACTTAGGAGTTGTATGGTAATTAATGTACCAAATTAATTCAAACAATCCTCTTGGAGGTTTAGCAACCACACTTAAAGCTCTAATCTGATTTGGCAAGAGGGATTTGATGGGACAATATTTTGGCCCCTACCCTCTGAGATCGACTTGGGTCCTAGGGTCCTGCATCCGCAACTTTGTGCATGTCCTGTGGCAGCGAGTCACCAGTCATCCCGCGCCAGGGAAGTCTTGGAGATTCACTTAAAAGGACTTCATCCTGCCAGTGTCCAGTCAAAGGAGGAAAGTCCATATAGAGGAGAGACTCCTCATGCTTCAAAGGGAAGCTCTGGTCAAGCAAGGCCTGACCCTGTCCTCACATAGATGGAACTGGTGAAGAGAGCCAGGCGCAAGGCCTGAGTGACCCCTTAAGGACCAGAACCTCAACTGACCTTAACACCAAAACAAACTTCATTTATCTGAGCTAACTGTGTGGTTTTAAACACCCCAACAGGAAACTGTAATCTAAAGAAGAGAAAATGAAATAGGTTATTATCAGAGAAATAGGTGAGAGACCTACTGTGCCAAGTTAGGAATCTACTGTGTCATGTTAGAAAATATCTCAGAGATAGATGACAGATCTAATGTGCCATGCCAGAAAATACCACCTTTTATATTCTCATGGTTATGGCTCTCATTCTGGAGCCCCATGTATTAAAGCTGGCCCTCATTCTAGAGCTCTGTGTACTAAAACTTTTTCCAATTTCTCAAACCAGGGTACACGTCCTTTTTCCCTCTGCATTCCCTAGACTGGGACCCTCCAATTGCTAATGTACCCTGTAGCCCCCTGTTTGTACTGTGAAGTCCCTGCACTGGTATACTCATGTAAGACTCAACCAGCTTGTCCTTTCAGTTGCAGAGAAAACATCCACTAAGTACTGGCCACTATCAATCTGGACCAAACCCACTGGGCAGAGTACCCCAAGCAGCCAAAATGGGAAACTCCAGCCTGACAGCTATTCCCCCAAGACTTCACTGCTAATCAGCTCTGAAGCAGATACAGAAGTCAGAACTCTGCCCTTTTTCCTATAGCAACAAAAGGCTAGAATGTCAGGTTGTTAGATCCAGAAGCCCATTGGAATGCAGAGACACCTAAGACCGGAGGTCCAAAAACCTGCTCTACCAGGCATAGCCTTTGGCTATGCTAAAACGGGCCATCACCAATTATTCAGGAGTCTTCCGCCTTTTTGGAAGCCAGACTCCAGACTCCTGCAGAGTGCACTACTCACCCCCACTCCCACTGAATCCCATTCCTACCTTCTCCCTTAAATTCCCAAGCCAGAGGCCATTCTGTGCTTGGCTCTACCTCTCCCCTGAGCCTAGCTTGGCTCTACCTCTCCCCTGAGCCTAGCTTGGCTCTTTCTTTCCCCTGAGCCTAGCCCCAGCTACTCTGAATTAAACTTTGCTCCGAAGAGCTTAGACCTCGTGGCTTTTCATTCCAGGGGGAACTCGCCATAACCTTACAGAGAGTGCTCACCAAGCTGTCCCTGGAGCTCGATCAGTCATGGACCCCCCTCCTTCCTCTGGCCTTAACAAGGCTCAGAGCCCTTCCCTGAACCCCCTCCTTTCTCAGTCCTTTTGAACTCATGTAAGTCTGGCCTTATTTGCTAAGTGATTTTTTCCACCTCAGGATCCATCTCTCCTTCACAATTATCTGCCTCCCTTCTCTCTCCTAAGAGAGCTCCTTAGGAAACATGCAGATCACATCATCCCACAGGCTTCTAAGCATCCAGTACCCTGCATTCTACAATCTGGAGACTATGCTGTGGGAAGATCCAGTTTGAATTGGGGTCTAGTTCTCAGCTAGCACCCCTCAGGGCACTGCATGGCTGAAAGTCTGACCCTGTCCCAAGGAGGAGCAAACAACATGGCCTAGGTGCCTGGTGCTGGGTGGAGCAACAGTATGCAGTGGCTCAGAATTGGGGGCCTGTGATTGGCCCTGGGAATGTCATTTAGTTTATAAAAGCAGGCTGTAGCAAGGAATAAATTTGAATTTCCCAGTAACATCATCACAGAATTCCCAGCCATCATTTTTTTAAATTATTGAGCACATACAGGCCAAGGCAGGCCCACATTTCATTTAGAAAGAGGTCCTCGTGCAGATCACCAATCTGGATAGCTGGTGTTATGAGTGGATATAGGCTGAAGATAGGCCATCAGCCTGAAAATTCCTGTCCAGGGTTCAGCAGTCTCGGGGCAGGTGGGAAGTCACAGCCAAGAGTGGAACACATGTCTTGTGATTCCAGGCCTGAGTTGGAAATATGCTCAGGCCTGGCTACAGGAAGTAGCCAGCTGGTCTCTGCACCAAGAGGCCAGTTCCCTACAGCAGCTGCTGACAGGTGCTGTGTCCCCATCCCCTTAGCAAGGCCTCATGGTCCTTGTTCGGCATAAAAGAAAGCTTCCTACACTACACCTTCCTCTGCTCTATTACTAAGGACAAAACTGCTGGGACAGCTCTACAACCCCGCTGGTGTGGACCCTCACATCTCTGGCCCCAGGACTGGCATTTCTCTGCTCCTCTCAAGTATACACTTGTATCTCTGCTAATACCTCTGGCCCATGCCTTCCAGTGGTACTAGTGTCTCGTCTTTACACTCCAGGAGAGATCCAGGCACACTTGGGAGTGCAGGAGAGTTGGGCAAGGTTTTAACTGTGCACCATCCCAGGACCAAGCAGGTAGCCAAACTGGCAGTTTTAATGGGCATCACACCAGTCTCTGTGGTTGCTGCTGCTGGGATAGCTGCAGGAAGTTTGGGACACACCCTTGTCACAGCTCAGTGTTTTTCCCAATAACTCCAGCAACTGAACACACAGCTTGTAACAGCTCTGGAAGCTACTACTCAATCCATTCAGTTCCTACAGCAGCAGCTTTCCTCTTTAGCAGAGGTTACCCTTCAGAATAGGTGGGCTTTGGATTTGCTTACAGCTGAGAAGGAGGAACCTGCCTTTTTCTAAGAAAAGAGTGTTGCTATTATCTCAATAAATTAGGAAAGGTAGAACAAAATATCCACCATCTGCAGAAAGTAGTGCATAACCTGTCACAGAGGACCCCCAATGGAGAGGGCTCCTCCAATTGGGGTCCCTGGGCAGTGATCCATTGACAGTACTAGTAATTTTGTGCACAGTGGCTCCATGCCTTTTACAATATTTCCAAGAGAAAATACAATGCCTCACCCATACAAGATTTAACCAGCTTCTTCTCTTGGTTGCAGAAGAAAAAATTGTATATCAGCATCTGACCACTGCTGACTGGGACCGGACATCCAAAGAGACTAAAATGGAGAATCACATCCTGACTTTCCAGCCTAAATCCACTCCAGCCCCCGTGCCCCATGGTGTCCATGTTCAGCTCTGAAGAAATTATAGAAAACAGAGCTTCATCCCTTTTCTTATAAAAACCAAAAAGGCTGGAATGTCAGGATGTGAATTCGGCAAAGATCTGCAGTCCATTTGAAATGCAGAGGCATTCAAGGCCAGTGGCACAGAGAAACCTGCTCTACCAGCCTGCCTTTGGGTATGGAACAGGAGGCCATCACAGAATACTCAGGAATCTTCCACCCTTTTGAAAAGCTGGAGACTTCTGCTAACTCCTTTTCCTCACCCCCTACTGAGTCCTAAACTCCTACCTTAAATTCCCCAGCCAGATGCCATTCAGTGCTGGCTCTGTTTTTCCTTTTGCCCAGGCTACCCTGAAGTAAACTCTACCCCAGAGTTCCTAAACCATGTGGTCTCTTTGTCTGGGGGAGCTCTCAATAACCTAACCCTTCTTACTGGCTTTGATTAATCATTTCAGTTTGTTGTGGATCATTTTTACTTAGCAGTGTTAGATTTTTAATCATTTACTTTCTCCATGTAAAATCATGGAAAGCTTTCCTGGGTGTGGTGGTGCATGCCTTTAATCTCAGCACTCAGGAGGGGGAGGCAGGTGGATCTTTGTGAGTTCAAGGCCAGCCTAGTCTACAGAGTGAGCTCTAAGCCAACTGGAAAAAAAAAATCATGGAAAGCTTTGTGAATTTGTGTGGCCTCCTTATGCAGGGCTATGCTAATGTTCTCTCTATCATTCCAATTTTAGTAGATGTGCTGTCAAAAAGCACTTTCCTATCCAGACATTGAAGTGTCTTTTTCTACAGTTTATTCTAAAACATTGTCTGCTGGATTCAGTGTACAGCAAATTGGAGAGTTCTGTGAAGTCTCTGATATGCTCTCTTCTGGGATGAGGAAGCTGAGAGGTCAGGGAGTTCCCTGAGGTACACAGCTGTGAATGGCAAAGTGTTGTGGGATTTGTAGCTGCACTGCCCAGAATGCGGCTCTGAGGCATTCTGTGACTACAGGCTTGCTTCCTTCTCAACAGATGGAGAGCTTCATTCAGTTCAGCTCTATTTTCTAGCAAGTTCATTTTAGAGAAGGAAAGTTGACTTGGCTAGGGCTGGAGTGTGACCAACAGTCCCCTTCCCTCCCATTTGTGCCTGAGTGAGGCATGTGACCAGGCCAGGCGCCACACAGATGCTCCATGGTTCCTCTGGATTCTTGGTACCTTGCACTTGGGTGCTGGGCTGGGCCACTGCTTTGAGCCCTGGCAGAAACAGCTTCCAAGTTGGCCCTTGCAGAGAACTCTCTTCTCTTTGTGTTTCTTAGGAGTGTTTTGAGTTCTGCTACTTAGCAGATGTTCCAGGAAGGGAAAGCATCCAGCAAGGTTTTGGACAAGCTCCTGGTTGTGGGGAAGATACATTTCTGGGTGGCCAAAAGGGACCTGGGCTCTGAGGTATAGGCTGTGGGCCTGGATCTCTATAGCTCTCCCAGTACACACAAGTGACCATATAAAGCTAAGACAATGTGACTCAGATGTGTCTTGCCTTGGCCCCCTGTCAGGAGCTTGGGACCAGTGATGAACACCATGTTCTCAAGTGGTCAGCCTACTCCAGAGTTGCCTTGGGTCACAGGACCTGAATCCCAAATTTCTTCTGGTAGGCTCATATCCAAATCTTCCTCACAAACCACAAAATCCACCTTCCTCAACTTGGATACTTTGCCTCATAAAGAAAGAAGCTGTCAGTGTCTGGAGAGATGGCTCAACAGCTCCAGAGGACCCAGGTTTGATTCCCAGCACTCACATGGCAGATAACAACCATCTATAACTCCAGTTCCAGGGGATTTGATATGCTCTTCTGGCCTCTGTGAGTCACTGCATGCATATGGTGTAGTTATATATAGGCAAAATGCTCATGCACATAAAATAAAAATAATAAAATATTTTAAAAAGAAAGAAGCTATTTGTGGGCCTCAAGATATGCCTCCCTTTGGCAATTAAACTATTGCAACAGTTGGAATTCTCCAGGAGTCTTGTGCTAAAGAAGCTGAAGTCCTGATCTTATCTCCCAGAAGGAGATTTCACACAATTCTGACACATAAATCACCTTGCAGGAGGGACTAGAGGTGATACCGTGTCAGGTCAAGATCAGTGGGACCCCAGCTGTACCAGGACTGCTTATGCAAACCTCTTGCCCTCTCCTTAAACCTAAACCTCCTGTCTGGACCCTGGAAGCCAAACTTGTGGCTCAGTGGATCTCTGTCTTTGTTTTGCTTCCCAATGTCACATTTGATAAATCTGTTTGCATTTGACTACTTCTTATCTCTTAAATTGGCTTACTGTGGGTAGGGCCTGAGTCTTGCTTGTTAGGGCTGCCATGGCCCAGCCTCTGACCTTAACAATTCTGATAACAATTTTGGCCAGCCAGGAGAAAATGACAACAGTGTGCCATTAACTCAAAAGAACTTGACCCCGGGGGTATTCAATGGTCTAGACAGCTGCTGCAATCTCATTATTGGAGGGACTTTTGTTCTTATGCCCGTCTCTATCTGGTGAACAGAAAATATATTTAGACTTTGTTTTAGATTCCCCAAAAGTCTGACTCTTGGTAAATTCTCTACAATTGGGCACCATGGGGTCCCAAGTTGCTGGGATTCTGTTGGCTCATTCTGGTTACTCTACCATTTGTATGTCACTCTTGTCAGTTTGAAAGTTCTTTTGAACAAATTTAGAATTCTGCTACCTGTCTGAGTATCTTGCCATCTGACAGGGAAGGCTAAAGTGTGTTTGTCTTTGAGGCTTTTCTGGGTGTTGGACTCTGTTGAACTATTCAGGACACAGTAGACAAGGATGTTGAGGGTAGTTCTACTGTGATCTGTGAAATCATGGAAAATATTAAGTCTGTATTATCTTGGTGAGTCCTCGGCAGAGTTCTGACTAATTTTTGTAAACTTATGATGATTTATTAAAAGTACACTTTGAGGGGCTAGAGAGATGACTCAGTGGTTAAGAACACTGGCTGCTCTTGCAGAAGACCCAGGTTCAATTCCCAGCACCCACATGGTGGCTAAGAACCATCTTAGGCAAGGTGTGGTGGTGCACACCTTTAATCCCAGCACTGGGAAAGCAGAGGCAGGCAGATCTCTGTGAGTTCAAGGCCAGCCTGGCCTGCATAGTGAGCTCCAGGCCAGCTGGGATTAAAGGGAGACCCTGTCTCAAAAAAAAAAGAAAGAAAAAAAAAAGAAAAAAGTACACTTTTAGTTAATGTAACTATTTTTGTGTCTAAAGCAACAATGGACAAAGTTAATTTGCCCCTGGAAGAAAAAAATTCCTTACAGGTTTTGTAAGATCTCTTGGAAATCCCCCATAACAAGATTTTTTTCAGGAATATTCTTAATATGCAAGTGCTAAATGTAAGCTTTCTATTAAGGGGCTGCTAAATGTTTGAAACAATGGATGTGTGTGTGTGTGTGTGTGTGTGTGTGTGTGTATGTATATATGTGTGTGTCAAGTATATTTTAATGATATTTTATTTGTTATAATTAAAATTTTATTTTATGTTTATGAATGTATTGCCTGCATGTAGGTAGTTGTACCCGTGTTTTGTGATGCACACAGAGGCCAGAAAAGGGTGTTAGATCCCCTGGAACTGGAGTTACAAACTATTTGTTAGCTGCCATGTGGGTGCTAGGAATCAAACCTGGGTCCTCTGTAAGAGCAGCCAGTGCTCTTAACTGCTGAGCCATCTCTCTAGCCCCTGTGAAGTATCTTTATGCTATCTTTTCTCTTCATAATGGAGATTACAGAAGATAAAATCCTACTAACAGTAACCTTCAGGGATTAATGTACTCTGTATTATAATAGAAAAAGGCAACATTGTTAGATCTTACCAGAAAGATAATATTTTTCATTGAAAGTATAATTAAATGGTTAAAATATGCTTTTGTTAAAATGTTCAGAAAAATGTGAAATTGCTTTTTGCTGGGCAACTTGAAATAGCTCTATGTAGAGATTTTTTTTTTGCATGATTTCTGGGCTCTGCTCCATGTGAAACACACATAGATTTGGTCAATGTTAAGATGAGCTAATTTTACTACTGAGTAACAAAGTTGTGCTCAACCATACTTCATTGCTAGGAGACAATAAATTTTATATAAATACTATTTTAAGTTGGATTTTTAATATTTAACTTGTGTGTGCACTGTAAAACTAGCAGGATTGTATGTTTTATTAAAATAACTATTTTTGACTGATTTCTGCAAGCTTTTGATTATTTAAAAAACTGTCTTAAAGTCAAGGTTCATTTGTGTCTATTTATATTAAAGTCTTTCAAATGACCCCTTTATAATCAAAAATTCTAAGATGATTTTCCTGTATGTATGTATGTAAGTATGTATATGTGTGTGACTTTGTATGACTTGGAAATCTGTGTATCTAAACTTTATATACACAGAAGTTTACAGAGTTAAATTTTAAATCTTTGAAGAAAGAGACTGAGGAAGATACCAGGAGATGGAAAAACCTAACCTGCTCATAGATTGGTAGAACTAATATTGTGAAAATGATAATCCTACCAAAAGCAATCTGTAGATTCAATGCAATGCCAGTCAAAAATCCCCATGACTTTTTTCAATTTTAGAAAAAACGATCCTAAAATTCATATGGCATTGAAAGACCCGAGATAGCCAGAGTGATCTTGAACACAAAGAGCAATGAATGCTAGGGAGACCACTATACCAGATCTCAAACTATATTACAGAGCTATGGTCATAAAACAGCATGGTACTAGTACAAAAACAGATCCATAGATCAATGGAACACAATAGAAGACCCAAGCATTTCAGGCACCTGATATTTGACAAAAGGACCAAGAATACACTTGGAGGAAAGTCAGCATCTTCAGCAAGTGGTACTGGCAGAACCAGGTCTTCACCTGTAAACAAATGAAATTAGACCCTTACCTATCACCCTGCACAAAAGTCAACTCCAAATGTATCAAAGACCTCAAATTTGAAACTTGAAACATTGAAACTATTAGAAGAAAACAGCACACAAAATAAAGATGTAGGAAAGGACTTTCTAAATCAACATCAATTGCACAGGCCAACAATCAGTAAGTGGGACCTCATTAAACTAAAAAGCTTCTGTACACCAAAAGAAACAACCAAAGAAGTGAAGAGAAAACCCACAGAGTGGGAAGAAACCTTCATCAACTACACATATGACAGGTTTAATATCCAGAATATATGAAGAACTCAAAAAACAGAATCAAGGAAGCAAATAACCCATTAAAAGATGAGCTATGGATCTGAACAGAGAGTTCTCAAGAGAAGAAATAAAAATGGCTAAGGAACACCTTAAAAAATATTCAACATCCTTAGCAATTATGGAAATGTAAATCTTAACCAGTCAGACTGGCTAAGATCAAGAGAACAAATGATACCAAATGCTGGAGAGGATGTGGGGAAAGGGAAATGCTCATTCACTGCTGGGGGGAATTCAAACTCATGCAGCTGTTATGGAAAACAGTGTGCAGAACTCTGAAAAAAAACTAAAAATGAATCTACCATGTGATCCTGTTATACCACTCCTTGGAATATAACTAAAGGATTCATCCTACTGAAGGACTCATCCCACTGTGGAGACACCTGTATGCCCATGCTTGTTATACCACTCCTTGGAATATAACCAAAGGACTCATCCCACCGCAGAGACACCTGCACACCCATGCTTGTTGCTACTCTTTTCACAGTACTGAGAAATGGAAATAACCTAATAGTCCATCAACTGATGAATGGATAATGAAAGTGTGGTACATTTACCCAATGGAGTTTTACACAGCAATAAAGAAATATAAAAATCATGAAATTTTCAGGTAAATAGATGGAACTAGAACCTGCTATACTAAGTGAAGTAACACAGGCTCAGAAAAACAAATGGTGTATGTTCTACCTTATTTGTGGAGCTTAGTACCAAATCCTTATATATGAGCATGTATCCTGATGTAACTTTAGGAACTAGGAAAATGGAAGGAAACCATGGAGGTAAAGGGAAAGAGAGAGAGAGAGAGAGAGAGAGAGAGAGAGAGAGAGAGAGAGAGAGAGAGAGAAAATAATGCTTAGGTGGTGTGAACAGCAAGAGGGAAATGTATTCTACTGAGAAATAGACTATCTGAGCATGAGCTCATGTGTATAGCTGAAGGCTATGTAATGAGAAACACAGTGACAGACAGGAGAAACCTCTGTTCAAGTTGCTGGTTAAGGGAGTCCAACAGCCTCCCAAAATTGCACAGGCTATTGCCATAGCCCTTGATTATCTCCCAGAACTTAGATCTAAAACTCTGTTGCTGAAGACAGAACATACTTTGGACCCAGGACTTGAAGCAATGGAGCTGGAACTAACCGGGAAGCCTCCTCCCTGAAGGCTAGCTCTCATAGTTTGAAGGACACTATGCCTGCTGCTAAGGGAGAACAATGATCAGTGGTCCGACCCCAGCTTTAAAGCCTAATAACCACAACAATGAGTGGCAAAGGAAACTATATTGGGTCAGGAGTAGCACTTTTATTGATACAGGGACAAATGAGATATTTAAGAAAAAAATGTGAGTTTTAATCTTTGTCTTCTCTCTGTGATTCTCTCAGTAGAATTCAGATGACAAGTTTGTGGGTAAGACACTGACACAACTAGGGTGGACCATGGTTTTAGACCAAATTGTTATGATAACACCTTTGGCATCTAGTTAAAGATGAGGACATCACACACCCAGCCTGAGAGAGCTGAGGTAAGCACCTGCAACTTCCTGTTCTTCTTTGGAAACTTTAAAGCTATTTTGAGAAATGAAACATTACTGTGATGTTTTTGGATATGTGTAATGCTTAAGAATATATAATCCTGGGCTGGAGAGATGGCCTAGTGGTTAAGAGTGACAACCGCTCTTACAGAGGACCCGGGTTCGATCCCCAGCACCCACATGGGGGCCAAGAGCCATCTGAAACTCCAATTCCAGGAGAACTCCAGTTCCAGGGGAATCCGACGCCCTCTTCTGACCTCTGTGGCATTGCACAACACAGGTGCACAAACCTGCATGCAGACAGTACATTCATACACATACAGAAATAAAAGAAAGAATATATAATCCTATAAAATGTTTGAACTGTCCTTAATCAGGGTCCAAGTTTTGAGGCTTGAGCCTTCTGGACCAGGCTGCAGCCTAGATAAAATACCTTCCTCCTGTGCATTCCTAGTGTCTTGTCTGATCTATCCTGTAACATTATCTTGGGAGTAATCAATAGCTACCTACTTGGACTTAAAGCCAGCTTAGTGTGGACGGAACTGTAAGCATAGCCAAATATATATGGCTAGAGAGGTCATAGATCTTAGTGAAAACTGGAAGTCTACCACATCCCTAGACAAATGTAATTTCTTACTATATGCTAAATATGGATCCTTATACTTACAGACAAATATGACAGTCACCACTCATCAAAGAAGCTTCTTTTGCAACAGAGACTATTACAGTATTACAGTTACACAATTGGTCACATGCAGAGAATAAGTGTCTGTGAGATGCCCAACCCTAAGTGACATCATATCTTTCTTCAATGGAAACTCTACTTAAATGTCATGGAACATAGTGAAACAAAGACTAGAGAGAATAGTAATACATCTTTCATCTGACATCAGGAAGCTTTCTCATTCAACAGAGGGTGATGAACAAACATGAAAGGTCACAACTGGCCAAAGTGTAGAGAATAAGAGACTGTAGAGTTTGGGTCCTGGGATATGACTACTGTATTAAATTTTAATCACCCAGGGCTCAGAGACTGTTGTCTGAAATATTCATCTGGTGGTCCTTTAATATTGCATGTGCTGCATTCCACTAGATGTTCTTTCTCTCTGGATCAAGGCTTGCAGCTCTGGAAGGCTGCAAGAATTGTCCCTGGTCAGTGAGCTGACAATCCTAGCTTGAGCTCTAGCAGGGAGGGGGAGGGAATGGTAAGAAGCAACCTGGAGGAAAAAGGAAAGTGGTCTCAGAGAGAGACCAGGAGTAAAAGGACTCAGTTTAATGTTGTAACTCAAGGCTTTTTATACAAACCCTTGCTGCAGGGGGCTGGGGCACACAGAATTGGGGGTTGGGAGAGGCGGTTAGGACAAGCAGGACCCCAGGCCATCTGTTCCAGATCAAAGCTTTGCCCTAAGGGATCAAAGGCAGTGGCAGGGCAGGATTGGCAGGATATCAGCAGGGGTTGAGGCTTAGAGGCTGCTTGCTGACTCTCTTTAAGTGCTTCTGTCAAAAGAATGCCTATATCTCCCCATTTTTACTTATTTTAAAAAGCTCAGTTGTCACATACTGTTATTATTTTATCCATTGGGGATACTCTGGAATAGTGTGGCCCAATGCGGCTCCCACTGGGGACCACAGAAGCTAAGTGTGTATATAGTAAGCTGGAAGTGTGACATCTGCTCGGTATATCAAGAGAGAGTCCCCTAGGGTCTGGAGCATTGCTAAAGCAGGAGAGGCAGGAAATACTGCATTATCCTGACTTCGGAGCTATTAGGTAACTCATGGAGATTATCATATAACTCACAGAAGAACCTGGGACCACCTCAAGCCAGACAAAGTCTCATTCCCATCAGAGACCATTGTGGAAGGGGGGATAGAAAGATGGTAAGAGCCAGGGAAGGAAGTGCATGCCCACAAGGAAACAGAGTCTACTGGGACCTGCTCACATGAACTTGTAGCAATGGTGACAGCATGCACAAGACGCACGTGAACTCAACCAGACAAAAGCTTGGGAAATGGGCAGGAGGCCACAACTTTGGTCAGGAACTGTTGGTAGCGGAGCACTGGTGGACGAGGGAGAGTTGATCATCTTTAAGAGAGTGATGCTAGACAGGGTGCACAGACTCCAGTGGATGGACTCACATGGAGGGACATCTGGGTACATAAATTGACTCTATAGGCCTTAACATATATGACAAAATTCATGATGTTCTGTGGGAAGTCTATGGGGGTTGCAGATAGTGAAGGGGGTCTAAATATGACTAAGATGTATGAAATACACACAGTCAATAAAAACACATTACTAAAAAAAACCCACAAAAGACTATGGAATTAAAAACATGCGTGTTTAATACATGCAAAATGATCAGTGATTGCTCTCATTTATACCATATGCATTACTCGGAACAACCAGGAACTATGGGACATTATCAAAAGATCAAACCTCCATATCATAGGAATAGAGGAAGGAGAAGAATACCAAGAGAATGGTATTGATCAGATCTTCAATAGAATAATAGATGAAAATTTCCCCAAACTAAAAAAAGACAAACCAATACAAATACAAGAAGCATATAGAACTCCAAATAGGCAAGACCAGAAAAGAAACTCTCCATGCCATATCATAGTTAAAATGCTAGACACCCCAAACAAAGACAAAATCCTTAAAGCCACAAGAGAAAAACAACAAGTGACCTATAAGGGGAAACCTATCAGAATTACAACTGACTTCTCAACGCAAACTATGAAAGCAAGAAGAATGTGGAGCAAAGCATTCCCAGTGTTAAAGGACCTTAGATACCAACCCAGGTTACTATAACCAGCAAAAATGTCGATAATAGTTGAAGGAGAGATAAAAATCTTCCATGACATAAACAAGATGAAAGAATACATGTCTGGAAAACCAAACCTTCAGAGAATACTTGAAGCAATTCAAAGGACAGAAGAAAGGAACAACCATCCCCAGGCACCTAGAAAGAGAAATCAATAAAAGCCATAACCTGCAGAAGCTAGTACTAGAAAGCTAAACTAAAACTGCAAATGGATATAAGGCAAAAGGAAGCAACACAAACCATCAGCGTCATAACTTTAAAATATTAATGGACTAATCCCCAATCAAAAGACATAGAATGGAGATTGGATTAGGAAACAGAAACCATTGATATGCTGTCTACACAGAAACGCATCTTACCTTAAAGGACAGGCATCCCACCTTAAAGTGGAAAGATAGGAAAAAAAGTATTGCAAGCAAATGTGTACCAAAAGAAAGCAGTTGTGTGCCTATTTTATATTATAGACAAAATAGACTCAAGGAAGCAAAGAAATCAGAAGAGACACAAGAAGGGCCATTACCTTTTATGCAAGTAACAATATCACCAGAAAGATTTCACAAATTATGAATTACGAATACATAGCCCAAACTCACTCTGTGCAACCAAACTGTATAAGCACAATTCTCCAGGACCACAAGGCACAGATTTAAACCCCAGTACACTATAATTAGGGGACTTCAATCCCCACTGAGCCCTTTGGCAGGTTAACAGGGACAAAGAATAAAAACAGAGAGACAGTTGAACATGAATGATAGCATGATCACCAAATGGTAACCTCACAGACATCTACGGAATATCCCACGCTAATACCAGGAGATAACACTTTCTACGCTCCCCCCCCCCCAGCACCCCACAGAACTTCTCACAAGTCAACACTACTGGGAACAAAAGAAAAAAAACCTCCACAAAATGAAAAGAAGATGGAATATAAAGTATATGCATTCATCAGACTACAGTGCAATAACGCTCAAACTATCAAAGCACCAGGATAAGCCCCTACTATTTAACAAGAAACCTTGGAAGACTAAACACACACTCTTGAATAATGGAATAATGATGGGTCAGGAGGTGATGAAATAAGAAATAAATAAATAAAAGACATTCCTGGAACTGAGTGACAATGATTAATACAACACAAACAACAACCCTAGGGATACATTTAAAGCACTCCTAAGAGGGAATTTGTTTAGCCTGGGTGACCATACATTCAGAAAAACAGAGAGAAGCACAATGAACAATCTAAAACTGCAGCTAAAAGACTTGAGAGGAGCAACCAACAGATGACCCTAAATGCAACAAGACAGGAATAAATAACAAAAACAGAGCAGAAATCCAATGAAATAGAAACAAGAAAACAATACAAAAAAAATCAATGAATCCCAAAGTTGGTTCTTTGAAAGAATAAAGAAGATAGACAGACTCCTAGCCCGTTAACCAAAAGAAGAAGGAAACAACTCCAAATCAATATAATCCATGACAAAAAGGGAACATATCACAACAGACAAGGAAAAGAATCCAGAAAATCATATGGGAATACTTCAAAAAACCATACTCTACCAAGTTTTGAAAACCTAGAAGAAATCTGAATATCTGAAATTCCTGGGAATCACCAAAGTCAACAAAGAAGAGATCTACAGCTTAAAAAGACCATAATAATGAAAGAAAAACTGAAGTGTAATGAAGAAACTCCCAACTAAAGAAGCCCAGGCCCAGATGGTCATGGCAAATTGTATAAAAACATTTCAAAAAGACTTACAACCATTATTACTGAAATGTTTAGAAGGATAAAACAGAGGGAATTTCTATTGAAGCCAGCATCACTCTATTTACCAAAACCAGGCAAAGATACAATCAAAAAGGAGAAACTATCACCCATCTCATTAATGAAACACAGATGCCAAAATTCTAAACAGAGATAATGGCAAATCACATACAGAACCCACATCAAGAAGATCATCCATCATGACCAAGTTGGATTCATACCAGAGATGCAGGTGATGGTTCAACATATGAAAATCAAATTAAATATCATCAAGCATATAAATGGACTGAAAGACAAAAACACACCATCATCTCAATTGATCCAGAAAAAGACTTTGACAAAATCCAGCATCCCTCCATGCTTAAAGTCCTAGAAGGAACTGGATTAGAGGGATCATTTCCTCAATGTAATCAAGCTATATACAGGAAACCCACGGCCAATATCATCCTAAATGGGGAAATGACAGAAAACATTTTAAGGTAGAAATTCAGCAAGCCTGCCCCCTGTCACCACTCCTCTTCAATATAGTGCTCGAAACACTTGCTAGGGGCAATACAGCAAGAAAAAGAATTAAAGGAGTACTAACTAATTAGAAAAGAGGAAGTCAGATATCCTTTTTTGCTGAATATAATGATTAAAAACTCCACCCGAAAACTCCTAGAAAACAACTAAGAGCTTCAGTAAAGTGGCAATATACAAAATAACCTAGAAAAATGAGTAGCCTTTCTTTGAATCAACAACAAGCAACTGAAGAAGGAATTCAAGGAGACCTTCCCACTCACAATAGCCTCAAAAACAATAAAATACCTAGGCATAAACCTAACCAAAGATACTAAAGATCTCTATAACAAAAATTTTAACCCCCTGAAGAAAAAATTGAAGAAGACATCAGAAGATGGAAAAACCTCCCATGCTCATGGATTGGGAAAATTAATATAGTAAAAATGTCCATTTTACCCAAACTCTTGTATAGATTTAACGCAATCCCAATTAAAATCCCCAAGAGATTCTTCACAGGCTTGGAGAAAAAAAGTCTTAATTTCATTTGGAAAAACAAAAGACCCCGAATAGCCAAAACAACCTTGAGCGAAAAGAGCATACAGAGGGGATCTCCATACAGACTTCAAAATACTACTACTGGAATATAGTCATAAAACAGCCTGGTACTGGCACAAAAACAGACTGTTGACCAATGGAACAAAAACTGAAGATCCAAAATTGAGCACATACAATTTCAGCCATCTCATATTTGACAAGGGGCCAAGAAGTTACAATGGAGGAAAGATAGCATCCTTCAGCAGTGGTGAGTTGGCAAAAACTGGATCACCACTTGATAGAAGAATGAAATTAAATCCCTACCTCTTGCCCTGTACAAAGTCAACTCCAGGTGGTTAAAGACCTCAACCTGAAACCCAAAACTCTGAAGGTGATAGAAGAAAAAGTTGGCAGCAGCCTACAGAATAGGCATAGGAAAAGACTTCCTAATCAGACAGCAGCTGCGGCAAGAATTAAGGTCGACAATTGACAAATGGGACTCATTAAATTCAAAAGACTCTGTATATCAAAAGAAACAATCAAGGAAGAAGAAAATCCCACAGAGTGAGGAAACCTTCACTGTAGATACATCTGACAAAGCATTGATTTCCAGATATATATAACCTACTCAAAAACAAAGAAGAAAACAAATGACCCACTCAATAGATGGAGTAAAGAACTGAACAGAGACTTCACAAGTGAGGAGTAGAGTGGGCTGAGAAAAAATAAAGAAGTCTTCAACATCATTAATCACTAAGGAAATGCAAATCAAAACCACTTTAAAGATATCATCTTACTCCAATAAGACTGGCTAGGATCAAGAAAACAAATGATCCCAAGTGGCTGGAGACATTGTGGGGAAAGAGGAACACTCCATCCACTGCTGGTGGGAATGTAAACTTGTACAGCCACTATGGAAAGCAGTGTGGAGAACCCTTGGAAGACTTGAAATGAACTTGCCACCTGACCCAGCCATACCACTCCTGGGCATGTACCCACAAGACTCATCTTACTGCAGAGATACATGCAGAGCCATGTTTATTGCAGTTCTCTTCACAATAGCAAGGAGCTGGAACCAACCCAAGTGCCCTCAACTGACGAGTGATAGAGAAAATGTGGTATAATCTACCCAATGGAGTTTTATGCAGAGGTAAGAAAGATGACATACAAAAGCTTTGCAGGTAAATGGTGGAGCTAGAAGATATTATGCTGAGTGAAGTAACACAGTCCTAGAAAAACAACGTTGAATGGTATCTGTATTAGTCCAGGGTTCCTAAAGAAACAAAGAAGTAACAGGATGAATGTATATAATACAATTTATTGATTTGCTCACGTGACAGAGTTCAGGAGTCCAACAGTAGCTGCACCACACTGGAAAGGCCGAGAATCCAGGGAACTGCTCAATCCGCAAGGTGGATGTCTCAGTAGTCCCACATCTAGTGCTGAAGGCCCGAATGGATTCCAAGAGATCTGCCGGTCTCAGTAACTTCATTGGAATAAGGTTGAACAGCAGAGAGAAAACTCACCGGAATGAGAGAAGCAAGCTGACATGAGAAAAGGGACCAGCTCCTTCTGCCTGGCCTTTTATACTGCCTGCCAGCAGAAGTAACGCCCACATTTGGGGTGGGCCATCAGGTTGAGGTCCAATCCAAAATCCCTTTTTCTTAATTTGTTCCTTAGTCCAGTCAAGTTGACACACAGGATTACCGTCACAAGTCTACCCTTGTCAACTTGACACCCAAAAATAGCCTCGCCTTATGTTATGCTTAAATGTCAATTGCAAACAATGGCAGGTCATAATTCCACCTAACATGTTATAAGTGTCTCATGTGCAATAGCAAAGTATTATCTTAGAGTAGGTGGTAATGTACTTGAGGAACACTTAGTCCTTTAGTATCTAATAACCTAAATATGACAACACTTAACACTTATCTCAGTTGCACATTTAAAAGAGAACAACACAAGTATTGCTTAATATATATATATATATATATATATATATATATATATATATATGAACAAGCACATTCTTAACCAAATAGGACAAAAGTTAATATCTATTAAATCCCGTTTCTGCAACTGGTCCCGTGGCTTCAGCTGATATGTGACTCACCTTCTTCTACTACCCATTCTGTATTTCCTCCACCATCAGCAAGCACCTCTGCAGGTCTTGCTCTTTCCCGGAGGAGTGACCCAAAACTTCATCCCTGAAGGGTCTGGGCCATTTATTGTCCTGTTTTGGTTTGGGTTGTTGGAGTTTCCCATTGACCTTAATATAGGACATGGTAGCACCAGAAGGCACCCTACAGCATCTCCTGCCTTCCAGACATAATCTCCTTGCCCCCATTGTGGAGAAAAAGTCCAAATTCCTCCTGGTAGTCTGGATCAATCACTCCTCTTACTACTGTTATTCCTTCCTTAGCCTGTTGGCTTAAAGGCAGTAGAAGCCCAAAGTGGCCAGGGGGAAGTCTTAGCTTCCAGTTCAATGGAAGTTTGCTGTATCTCCTGGCAAAAGCACTCCCCCCATTGGAGCCAAAACATCTAGACCAGCAGAACGCAAGGCGTGGTACAGGAAGCAAAAATTTTCCTACTGGTCACCAGGGGTGATAGTGAGTGGAATCATTCCACTTCCACCCCTTGGTTCCTGGACCCATGAATTCTGGCTATTAGAGAGAAACAGTACCATAGAGTGGACGCTGATTCAAAGCACATATACTGCTTGTCTGGAGAACCTTGCCCCAGCCCTCCAGGGTATTGTGACCTAATTGGCACTGTACACTGTGTCTTTAAGAGGCCATTTTCATCGTTCTATCAAGCCAGCTGCTTCTGGATGGTGGGGAACATGGTAAGAACCAGGTGGATACCATGACCATGGGCCCATAGTCACACTTCTTTGGCTGTAATGAATTATCTTGGTCAGAAGCAATGCTGTATGGAATACCATGATGGTGAGTAAGGCATTCTGTAAGTCCCTGGATGGTAGTTTTGGCAAAAGCATTACATGCAGGAAAGGCAAATCCATAACCAGATAAGTATCTATTCCTGTAAGGACAAAACGCTGTCCCCTCCACGATGGAAGTGGTCCAATGTAGTCAACCTGCCACCAAGTTGCTGGCTGGTCACCCCGGGGAATAGCACCATATCATGGGAGCTCAGTGTTGGTCTCTGCAGTTGGCAAATCTGGCACTTGGCAGCAGCTGTAGCCGCATCAGCCTTGGTGAGTGGAAGTCCATGCTGTCGAGCCATGCATAACTCCATCTCTGCCACCATGACCACTTTGTTCATGGCCCATTGAGCAACAACAGGGATAGCTGGAAAGATGCTGACTATCCACAGAATGAGTCTCCGATCTACTTGATTATTAAACTCATCCTCTGCGAGATCACCTTTTGATGAGCATTTACATGAGACACAAGTATCTTCACATCCTTTGACCATTTAGAGAGCTCTCCCCACATACTTCTTCCCCAAATGTTTTTCTCACCAATTTTCCAGTCATGCTCCTTCCAAGTCCCTGACCATCCAGCCAAACCATTGGCTACAGCCCATGAATCAGTATATAATCGAACCTCTGGCACATTTCTCCTCCAAGGCAAATGCACAACCATGTGCACTGCCTGAATTATCGCCCAGTGTGAGGACTTTCCTTCCCAGTTGTCCTTTTAGGCGTTTGTTTCAGAAATTGGCTGTAAAATCTGCAGCTGTCCACCTCGGGTGGTGCCTGCATAGCGTGCAGAACCATAAGTAAACCCGGCCCTAGTCCTTCTCTTTCCTCAGTCAACTGATCAAAGGGCAAGACCCCATGAAGCCATAGGTGCATGCTTAAGCACAGGAGGCAATTGTACATAGAAGTGGGAACCAATAGCACATTTGGGCAACTTCTTCAATGTAAACTTGTTTGTGCCTCAGGCCCTGCTGGGCCCTGTCCTGTATGTACCACTTCCATTTGAAAATCGACTGTTGTTGTGCACGTCCTACCTTTATGGCTCTGGTGGGTCAGATACCACCCAGCTCCATGATGGGCCAGCTCAGGTCGCATGGTGATTGTGGCCCATTGTCAAAGTGTTCAGTTTCCACTAAGGCCATTAGTAGCAGGCTAAGAGCTGTTCTTCAAAAGGAGAATAGTTGTTGTTTGCAGATGAAGGTATAAAGCCTTGCTCCAAAATCCAAGGGCCTCAGCTGTGATTCCCCTATGGGAGTCATGCCACATGACTCCAGACAGTCATCTCTATCTGCCACTGATAACTCAAGCACCATTGGTTCTGCTGGGTCATATGGCCTAGGGGCAGAGCAGCCCTGCACTGCAGCCTGGACCTGTTGAAGAGTCTTTTCCTGTTCCAAGCCCCACTCAAAGTTGCTGCCTTACTGAGTCACCTGATGTATGGGTCGTAGTAACACACCCAGATGAGGAATGTGCTGCCTCCAGAATCCAAAAAGGCCCACCAAACGTTGTGCTTCTTTCTTGGTGGAGGGAGGGGCCAGGTGCAACAACTTATTCTTTACCTTAGAAGGAATGTCTCTGCATGCTCCACACCACTGAACTCCTAGAAACTTCACTGAGGTAGATGGTCCTTGAATTTTAGTTGGATTTATTTCCCATCCTCTCATGCACATATGCTTTACCAACAAGTCTAGACTAGCTGCTACCTCCTGTTCATTGGGTCAGTCTGATCTAGGAAATTCCTCAGTTGAGGTTCCCTCTTCCCAGTGACACTGGATGTTATCAAGTTTGCATTTGAAGCTCACTATGACAGGTTGACAGACAGACAGATAGACAGAAGCATGCTGGGGCTCTGAGGTAGAAATAGGAATCTGAGGAGACAGTGAAAAACAAGTTATAGGAATCCCTTCTCACAGGTCTCAGAAGAGGACTGGGGATTTCAAAGCACCAGCTTGCAGCCAGGCCCTCTAGTTCCCAGCAGGGCCAGGAAAGGGGGTGGGGAGCACGTGGTATGGCCTCCAGGTCCCCCACTTCCTTAGATAAGAAGCCCTGGGACCTGGAAGTCTGTTATCTAGAGATTCATAGGCAGTGTCTGGGCAGGTGCCTGTGGGTGTCTGTGAGAGGTGAAGGGGTACTGCAGGGATTGTGGCCTGAACAGCAGTCTGGTCTGGATTCTAACATTATACCTGGCCTGTGTCTAGTCGCCTTGACTAAATCGGTACTTTGGGTATCATACATGTGATACACACTTGTACATCAGAAATTAATCTATTTATGGGACCCATTGGAGTGGCAGCTTTGGCAGAGAGAACAACAAACAAAGGCCCCGAGATAGAGGCAAGCCCGGTATTTTGAACACAGAAGAGACCAGTGTGTCTGCAGTTAGTTGTGAGGGGAAGTGGGTGTGGTGAGGTCAAGGCAGGGCCCTGGAAGTCATGGAAGAAGACTGAATTGGATTTCCAGTGCAATAGGGCCAAGGCTTGGGGGGGAGGCATGGCGCAGTGTAGGTAGAGATGGGACAGGATCCTGCTTATATTTCAGAGCTCTGGGTTCAGTCGGAGGCCACAAGCCCAGTCTGACCTGCACCAGTGTAGGGACATGGGTGTTTAGAAGGGCGAGCTGGCAGCTTCTAGGGCTCTTTGTTACAGAGACACCATTTTGTTTGTCGCTCACCAGCTAATGGACCACTGAGTCATTTCTTCTTGGTTGTGATAAAGAAGGCTGCTCTGAACCTTTAGGTTCAGTTCGTTGTATGAATGGATGCTTCAGTAATCCTGGATACCATTCAAAGAGCAAATAACTCTGTAATTAATTTTTTGAGAAACTTCTAGATCCTTTTCTAAATCAGCTGTTTATTTACATTTCCACCAGCAGTTTGAGAGTGCTGAGCCTCTGTGTCCTTGCCAGCAGGCTTCAGTGTCACTTCTTTGCTCTGGTCACCCTAGGGTGTTAGGTAGCATCTCATTGTGATTCTCACTTTCATTTCTCTATTGACTAATAATGTTGAACTGCTTCTCATATTCTGATTGGCCATTTGTATATTGTATTTGGAGAAATGCCTGTTGTCCATTTTCAACTGGGTTGTCTTTTTCTTGTTGAAATCTATGAATTCTTTTATATTCTATATTAAGTTCCATATCAGACATGTGACTTGCAGACATTTACCATTCTGTAGGCATTACTATTTGACTTTACTTAAAATACCCTTTGAAAGTCAGGCATGGTGGTGCACGCCCTTAATCCTAGCACTTGGGAGGCAGAGGCAGGAGGATCTTTGTGAGTTCAAGACCATCGTGGTCTACATAGCGAGTTCCAGAGTAGCTGGAGCTATAGGGAGACCCTGTCTTGAAAAGACAAAAAAAAAAAAAAAAGCCCTTTGAGCCTGGTATGGTAGTACATGCCTTTAATCTCAGCACTAGGGAGGCAGAGGCAGGCAGATCTCTGTGAGTTCAAGGTCTGCCTGGTCTCCATAGCAAGTTCCAGGCTAACTGGGGTACAGGGAGACCCTGTCTCAAAAAGACTAAATAAATAAATAAATACCCTTTGAAGCACAAAAATGTTTTGTTTTTCATTTGTGGGCCTGTGCACAGGTGCATGCATAAGCTGTAGGAGGATGTTATTTATCTTCCTGTTTCACTCTACCTTATTCCCTTGAGACAAGAGCTTTGAACCTGGAATTCTCCATGTTTTGAATACAGTGGCAGCCAGCAAGCCCCAGCGATCCTTGGACCCTCCAGTCTTCACTCAACCTACCAGGGCCAGGGTTGCCATTGCATGCAGGTACACTTGGCTTGTTTACATGAGACTGGGGATCCAAACTCCAGTCTCAATGTTTTTACAACAAGCACTCTAACACTAACAATGCTGATCTGAGTTTGGAGGGTAAACACTGGAATTTCCATGTTCTTGTGCCTCTTCAAAATGAGTGTACAGAGACACGTGCATAGTTTCAGGAAAGGAGAGTTTCTTAAGGGGGGAGACAACAGAGGGGCTTGGAGGTATACCATAACTTGACTGTGGTGGGGCTGTAAGAGGGCAGAGGGAAAAAAAGGAATGAAACGAGGTCTGCAGTGACCTGTTATGGGTCCCTAATACAGTACCTGCATCTTCTAATTCCTATAATGCGAGTATTTCTGAGCACGCTTCCCTGACTGAGCAAAGCCCAGGGAGACTAAGTCTTTTGCTGCTGCCGCCTTGCTTTGGAATTGTGTTCTCCTGTCTCTTTACACTCTGAGCCCTCTCCCCAGCCTTCCTTTTCTTTTATGCGGTGTCAGGGGTAGAAATCAGGGTCTCTTAATGCTGAATATCCAAACCTTAGGCTTTTGAGTCAGGGTCTCACTATGTAGCTCAGGCTCTTTGAACGCTTCATCTTTCTGCTTCCTCCTCCTGAATTCTGGGATGACAGACGTAAACTACTATGTTCAGCAAGTTTCAAATTTTGATGAAGTACATTTTGCTTGTACCCTTGGTATGGTATGTAAAAAAATTATTGCCTAAGCTTGAATGGAGACTTAACATTCCATGCTATCCAACACATAAAAAGAGTTAATCCAGCTGGGCTGGCCTATCACCTAGTCAAGAGACCTCACCTCTGGAAGATGAGACCTCCCCTGGGAAGTCGGGCTCCCCTAAGTAAATGGGCTCATGAGATTCTGTCATTTTCCTTCCTAGAATTCCTGTCTTCTAGCACAGTGTCTAGAAACTGCCAGGAGGCTCAGCTGAGTGTCCACCTTTCTGACTCCTGCCCCTGATGACACACATAGCCTGTGTCCTCCTTGACTATCCCAATTCCTGATGAGGGCAGATCTGGCTAGAGAAATGGGTTTAGTGAGGAGTGTCAGCGAGAACCTCCCTGTGGCAGGGAGCCCTGCAGGCTTCAGCAGTTGCGGAGTGGCAAGCATTGGCAGCTTGGAGAGGGGTCATTTCCTCCTGCTCACTGGTCACCCAGAACAGGGCCCAAGCAGTCAAACAACCCCAGCATCTCTCTGTTGTTCTCTCTAAGCAAGCACAGAAACACCCAGCCTTCCCTGAAACCCAGAGTCCCCAAGGTTAGAGCCATCTCTGAGGATATGCAGGGTGGGGTAGAATGAGCTGCATCTTTGGCATAGACTCAGCAGGAAACAGAATAATAATGAACACTTTTTCTTTTTAAATTGTGCCTAATTGCAATACAAAAAAATAACAGCTTCTGAAAATGCAAATGTTTAATCTCCCCTCCTCTTCCCTCCCCTGTCCTCTATTCCCTCTGGTGTTAGGAATAGCTCTTCATGCCCAGGCCTGCCTGCATCCCCCTCAGTCCACGTCGTCATTGTGTATACTAGTGGTGCTGGCCCTTCACAACAGCCCCTGTGGAGTGGAGAGATCCTTGTGGTTAGCAGGTGTTCTAGTTTATCTTCCATTGCCGTGATAAAACACTCTGACCAACACCAACTTGGGGAGGAAAGGGTTTATTCAGCTTACATCTCCGGGGTCACAGTTCATCACCTAGGGAGCCCAAGGTAGGAACTCAGGGCAGGAACCTGGAGGCAGGAGCTGAAGCACAGGCCATGGAGGAATGCTGTTCACTGGCTTGCTCCCCTGGCTCATGCCCAGCCTGCCTTCTTATATGGTACACAACAACCTGCCCAGGGTGGCACCACTCATTGTGGGCTGGGCCCTCCCACACTGCTTGACAATCAGACAATACTCCACAGATGTGGCCACGGGCCAATCCAATGGAGCCAATTCCCCAATTGAGGCTCCCTGAACTCAGGTGTGTCGAGTTGACACTAAAGCTATCCAGCACAGCAGGATCAAAGGTGACCTAGAAGAGGGCCTCAGAGTGGGCCTTGCCTAGGCCAAGGCTGGTCCTATCAGAGGGTGCAGGAGTGCAGTAGGGAGGCATGTTGGTGGCCAGACTCTCAAGGGAGATAGATGGTCTTCCAGTGGTTTCCCTAGCCTGAAATTCTGTTCCTCTTCTGCAGAATACGACCCTTCCTCCAAATGCTTCTGGCTGCAAGTAACAGAATCCTCGATGATAGTGTCCTAAACATTGGGCTGCTACCTTCTGCAAGAGTCTAGAGGTCCACAGAACAACAAAGATGACAATTTAAGAGGTTATTGCTTATAGAATAGCTGAGTAGCCCCCAAATCACAGTAGACTCATCAAATGGTTTGTAAGTACTCATGGTTAGGTAACATTTATAGATGGAGAAATGATGGGTAGAAAATGGAGGTGAGGTACAGATAGTCTGTTTGCTCAATAATATTTGCCTTAATTAGATGTGCTTTGAATAATTGGCATGTGTGAGTCACACAAGCTTGGCTGCTGTGATGAGACTCAGCTATTCGCTGTAAAAGCAAACTACCAGATTTTTCAGTGTTTACCTAAGTTAGGCTGCAATTCACAGCCAGAGGGCCAGAGGGTAGCATATGGAAGCTCTCTCCAGCCATAGTTAACAATTTGTTGTCTTGGTGCCCTAGATCTGCTTTATTGGAACTTCCTGTCTTTTCTAAGGCTCTCTCCTCAATTTTCAGGGTTGTCTAATGGTCACGAAAAGGAAACCAGCATGAACGCATTTGCTGCTGTTGCTTCCACAGAGTACTAAAAGTCACGACTGGTTGGAGCCAGCAGCTCCCAGCACCGTTAGACTTTCCACTTTAGTTGCTTCCTCCATGGACTCTTAAACCATTTTATACTTTACCCCAAATGACCTGTCCTCGTGTAGTAACTAATCTTGATTGTCAGCTTGATTGAACGGAGAGAGGCTTGGGACATGCGTATCAGTGAGGCAGAGTAGGGAAGGTGGCGGTGTGGGGATCTGAAAGGCTGACACCGTGACAGCCAGGAGCCAAAGCAAGCCTTTCCTTCCTTAAGTAATGTTGCTCAGACATTTTGTACCAGCAGTGATCTGACCAGCTTCCGTGTCCCCAGAAGTCCTCCCTTTGGGTGGTTTGGTCCTGGGATGTTGGAGAACATGGAACAACCACATAGCTGTGACTCAGGGGCCATTGTGGGTTTTACTCGTCTGCTGTGTTCTGGGATTCTTCGTCTGTTGTTGATTTCTCATGTATGCTGTCTGGGGCCGTCTTTTTTCCTATCCTAATTATTCTATTTGTGTTGTAGGAAGAGTTGGGGAGATTAGCAATGATATCGCCACCGTCTCCGCCATCTTTAGCATTGCCCTTTGATGGAATGTGTGCTGCTTGCGGGGACACAATCCTCATAAACCGGCTTCATTTATTTACTTATGCATATCCTACATATCTGTTCCTCTGAAGTTTGTTTCTATGTAAGTGACTACTTCTCTGTGTGTATTTCTGCACCACCTACAGTTTATCAACTTGCATTTTTCCTTTTTATGGTACCTAAGGAGTTATTCAATTTCCACCCTTCCTCTGTCCCTCCCTTCCTTTCTCCTATCTTTCTTCATGGGATTTCTTTTTCCAAATTACTTATGTCACATTGCAGTGTAAAAGAATGGACTTCTACCTATATTTCCCCCAGAAACTTTATCAAGGGCTTCTTGAACTTTCAGAACTTTAATTTTCTTATTTGTAAAATAGAAATAATATGAACACATTGTTGGTACAAAATACAGCTGTAACCTCAAAAGGAATAATAAGTAATTTATTCTGGGCTAAATATGAGTGACTGTGGCCTGGAAACACAGATTCAGGTTGTCCTGAGTGATGTTCCGAGGGGAAGTGCTCCCATGAGCTTTCATCACCACAGAACAGGGAAAGGTCATAAGACAAGGAGTTTTTTCAAATACGTTAATGGGTCATCAGGTAGTCAGATTATAGAAAAATGGAGGAAATTCTAAGTTATAGATGATGTCTGATAACATTCTTAGCTTTGCAGTTGGCAGAAGCAATAGATCTTAAAATTGCAGATAATCGAAAAGCTGTATGTCATACACAGAAATCAGCAATGAGTGTTTAGAAAAGAGGACTTAAGGACAGCCCATGATAATTTGGCACTAAATCTGTAATTTCCAACTCTCTATAACCACAAAGTTCTAATCAGGCAGTCACTAGTGTAGAATATTTAACATATGTTTGGCTTGGCTTATTTCTGGGAGGCTGAGTCCACAGTTCCCTGAGTTGGCCAAGATCACATTCTGTACACACAGAGCCTGTGTGTTATGTTTAATGGTAATCAGAATTGCATATTCCTAGGACTTGATAAAGTTTAGCTGGGTAGGCAGGACAGCTGTCTTCAGGAGAGAGAAGTGGTTATGTCACTAGGGAGGAAATCCACAGACAATGTCAAGGTCTCTAGGCATATGATCTGAGTCTGACTTTTTTCACCCTCTGTATCTAACATAACACTTACATGTGACGTTATAGATGTATCATACCTAGAATTACAGTAATTTAGAAGACAGTATGGCTTGGAGAGGTGAAGGCGGCAGATGGGAGAAGCAAGCCTCCTAACCTCAGCATTCTTCACCACACTCCTTACCATCTATGTTTCCTTTGTGCCTACAGTCAGTTTTGTTTTAGAAAATATTCAGTTTGAGCTGGGCGTGGTGGCGCGCCCCTTTTATCCTAGCACTTGGGAGGCAGAGGCAGGAGGATATTTGTAAGTTCAAGGCCAGCCTGTTCTACAGAGTGAGTTCCAGGACAGCTGGGGCTACAGGGAGACCCTGTCTCGAAAAGACCAAAAAAAAGAAAAAAAAGAAAATATTCAGTTTGATGTTTGGGGTATTTGAAACCATTATTTATTGGTTTAATTTTAGTTTTTCTTTTGGCCACTTTGATTTTATAACCATAATTTCTTACAGAATGTTTAGTCTAATTCTAGGAGAAACTGGTTGTAGAGGAAAAGAAATATAACAGTGCCAGAGTATTTTAGATTATTTCTCCAGAAAAAACATCCTTTCCTCATATAAAATTATTGTTATAGATGGAACTAAGAGGCCAGGCTTTTGAGAAATGGAGATTCATGGATTTTGTAGGCATAACCAAGTGTAAGTCCTTATTTGATTATCAGAAAGGGAACTGAGACACAGTTGAGAGTCATCTTGTGATATTGCTCACTGACTAGTCACTAAAGAAGGGCTATTTAGTATTTTTCATCCTGGCTAACTACAAGATAGAATGCTTTGAAGATTCACTGAGTCAGGAAATACAGCCTCTCAAGGCATAATTTCTTAGGTTACAAGTTCCCTCTTTCTTTGAAAAAAAAAAACAAACAAACCCTTTTTATACTCTGTATTTGAGTAGTAAGTCCTTTTATTTTTTATTTTTATTTTTTAGCAAGGCCTTTAAGACATATCTTTATTATTTTTAACAAAATCAGACTGTCTAAAATTCCCAAACTCAGTGCCTATACCTTTAGATACGTCTTTTTTTTGGTTCTAGCATTTGGCTAATTTTGATTTTAAAAATGCCACAAATGCTTTGTCATTGATTGTTTCTGTATTGTTTGAATAGAATAGTCAACTCTAATCTTGAGATGTTTAATAAAAACAGTCAAAGTCTCTGTAAGACAGAAGTCTGAGTATATTTCAGGACCTTCTGAAGCCTCTAAGTTTTTGTATCTTGGTATTTTTATTATTAATAGCAATATAAGAATCTAATTGGTTGGCCATAGTTAATATTCTAAGAAGTTCTATTGTTTTGGGCTCTGAAAATTTGCATTTAAAATACACTTACACCCCTCCCCTCTCAATGGAGTTCCATCTGAGATTGAAAATGAGGCTTGGTCAATCTGGAAACTAAATCCTCCCAATTATACTGAAGAATGAGAAAATGATTCTATGAAGGTAGTCAAGATTTTTGTATTGTTTTAAATATGAGGAGTTGGTTAGAGTAAACCAACTCTGGATGAGCAAACAACCAAAACATGGCTCCACCATGTGATCACATACAAATATACCATTTATGAATGATAAAGGGACCCCAACATTGCTGGCACTTTGATCTTGGACCTTTCAGTTCCAGAACTGGAAACAGTAAGTTTCTGTTGTTTATAAGCCACTTGGGTTAGGAGTTCTGTCACAGCAGCCAGAACAGACAAAGACAACTAGAAAAGAGTCCTGCTCATGTCCCAGTGAGCACTGCAAGGACAGCACCACAGCCCGGCCAAAACCTAGTCCGTCTTGAAGAAGGCAAACACCTGCTCTTAAAGAAAAGAGAGAGTGGAAATAAATAAATGCATAAATGTTGAAGAACTAAATGCATTCACCCAATAACCCAGCTGTATATACATGAAAGTCCTGATGCAAAAGGACAAGCCTCATAATAACAGCAAGGCCACATGAGTCCCCACACTTATCAATCTTATAGTACTGGGCTCCAGAGAGAATGAAGGAGATGAAAACACATTTAAAAACTTTAAAAGAGGGGCTAGAGAGATGGCCTAGCGGTTAAGAGCGCCAACCGCTCTTACAGAGGACCAGGGTTCTATCCCCAGCACCCACATGGCGGCCAAGAACCATCTGAAACTCCAATTCCAGGAGAACTCCAGTTCCAGGGGAATCCGACACCCTCTTCTGACCTCCGCGGTGCTGCACGACACGGGTGCACAAACCAACATGCAGACAGTACATTGATACACATACAGAAATAAATATAATAATAAAAAAAATTAAAAAAAAAACTTTGATGAATGAATCTCAAGAGAATACAGTGAATGAAATAGGGAAGTCAATACAAGATACTGTAGAGGAACTCAAGAAATACTAAAGAAAAGCCAAGCTGAAATACTGGAAACAAATTCATAGTAAGTCAAATAAAAATTGTGGAAAGCCTCACTAAGAGAAAGGATGAAGAGGACAGAATGTCTGAGCTTGAAGACAGAATGGAAGAACAGGAAATTCTAACAAGGACAAAGTGGGACTTCCCAGATATTTGGGGCACTATTAAATGACCAAATTTAAGAATTATGGGATCAGGCTGGAGAGTTGGCTCAGTGGGCTAAGAGCACTGGCTGCCCTTGGAGAGGAGCCAGGTTCTATTCCCAGCACCCACATGGCAGCTTCTATAACTTCAGTTCCAGGGGATCTGATGCCTTCCTCCGATCTCTGTAGATATTGCATGACATGGGTGCATGTACATACATGCAGGCAATATACTCAGACACATAAAATAAAAATAGTAAATAAAATATTTTTGAAATTATGGGATTAAAAAAGGTGAAGAATTCCATTCAAAAGGAATATATAACATTTTCAATAAAATCATTGCAGAAAATTTCCCTAAATTAGGGCAAGTGATACCAGTGTAGATACAGGGGGCATTAAGAACACTAAATAGACAGGACAGAAGAGAACTTCCCCTTGTCATATTGTAATTAAACTACATATGCAGAACAAAGAAAGGATATTAATATCAGCAAGAGAGCAGAGCTAAGTCACTTACAAAGGCAGCCCATCAGATTAGTGAGATTTCCCAACAGTAACTTGAAAAGCCAGGAAGGCTTGGAATGATGTTTTTCAAAATTTAAAAGACAGCAAATGCCATCCCAAATTACCACACAAAACAAAACTATCCATCATAATTAGAGAAAGGAAAATTGTCTACAATAAAAGCAGCTCAAATGTTTCATGCTCAGTAAGCCTGCTCTGCAGAAGATATTTGAAGGAATCCCATGACATGAAGAAGAAAAACACATCCACCATGGCGCCAAAGGAGTAAAGTGCTCAAATAATAAACAAGAGAGGAATGGTAACCCCAACACTACAAATTAGCAAAGTGACAGGAAGTAATATACACCTTTCAATAATAAATGTTATGACTCTCAAGTCCTCCATCAAAAGACACACACTAGCAAACTGAATTAAAAGCCAAGATCCATTTAACTGTTGACTCCACTTTACCTTAAAAGACAAATCCCACCTCATGGTGTTAGGTGAACCCACCTTCCTGAGTGTTAGTTTGGAATTTCCAGCTTTCAGCCAGGCTGAAAAAAATCCTTGCTAGCACCAAACGCTTCCTATGGCCACTAGCCAGGACCACCACCTCCTGCCCCCCTCCTGCCTGTGCTGCAAAGAACCAGCAGGAAAGGTGCAAAAACTCAGTTCTGCCCTCTGCAGAAGTCATGCAGACCAGCTCTCTGCACATAATGCCCAGCCCAGCGTTCACCTCCCCCAACCCTGGTCCTTGGGGCTGGTGGGACTGTGGGGGACCAACCCATGAACCTGCCTCTGTTGGACTATAATTTGGTTTAATCTGGCCTTTTCTATGCATTGCTGAAACTTACACTGAGGAATGATCTCTTTCTTTGCCAGATGATTGACCTGCCCAGCTGAATGAATTCTTTTGTTTTGGTTAGCTTGGAATGTAAAGTCTCTACCCAATGCCAGAAAGAAGTAGGTTTAGATGTTATCTGATAATGTCACAGCTATTGGGTCTGGATACCGAGCTTTCCAAGATTACATAATAAGACAGTTCTACTCAGTCAATCAGTTCTGCAGAAACTTTAACATAGTTGTGGCTTTTTTCTGGGAACTTAAGTTCACAGTATCAAGGACTTTGAGATTACTGTCTGTGAAACATTCAATGAGCACAGTTTTGCATCTCCAACTGGTCCTAACATTGGAACTTCAGTCCATTTCAGGTTTTTCTTGCATTTATTAATAGCTTTCCAGTTAGTTTTGGTTTTGGATACAGATATGTTTTCAGAGGACATTTTCCCTAGTGGGTGTGAGCAGAAGAAAGGAAGAAAAACCAACCCAGGAGCTGAGCCGCTTTCTTCTGTCCCCTGCCCTTCAAAGGGAAAGTAAAAGGAGAAAACCTTCCCGCTCATAATTCAAATCAGCCCTTTGATGACCAGAGCACCCCCCCCTCCTGAATTGATTATCTTCTATGTCACATTTTTAGCTTTTTAAAAAATTGCCAGAAATGATTAGAAAGAGAACAAAGAACTGTGACAAGCATTCTGGAAGGTAGAGACTCCACATCATTGAATTCAATCACTCCTTTTATTATGCAAATTTATTCCCTCAGTCTGTGCACAATTATAGGAACTCTTAGGATAAATGGATCACAGAAGCAGAAATAAAGGATTAACATTTCTCAAGTCCCCCTTCCTCAGAAGCACCCAGCTGTCTACCCCACAGCCTCCATTGTTTTCTTTAAAACCTGGTCCATAATCCCTGGGGAAAACTTTTTTTTTTCAATTGTTGCCCCTGCCCAAGCTGAAAGCAAAGCCAACAATGATTTCATCATTCAGGATCCAGACCGAATGCCGTTTCCTGCCCCAGAAAGGAAATCATGGCTCACAGTTTTACCCAGCACTTCCTGTGTGCCAGGCTCTCCCTGTGCATCATCCTGTCCTCTCCACAGCTGTACAAGGTGGGCAGTTTCTCTGATAATTTTATTCTGCAGATGAATAGTATGAGACTTGCCCAGGTAGAGCCACTCAACTAAGACCAAAACCAGAACTTAGGTTATTGGTAGGTTCAAAGAGCTGATCCGTACTGTACCCATGAGTTAAACTCCTATGGGCATGGTGCAGGGGCTCAAGCTTACTTAAAAAGAAAAATCTAAGAATGTTTAATGGATGGGATGAAGCCCGGTGTTTAATCTCCAGCACTGCAAAAGTAAAACTGACACAAAATGAAATGATTAAATACTTTCAATGTGTCTAATATTACAGCTGTGTGATATATATGCGTGTCTTTCTGTGTCACATGAAGAGTTTGAGTTTATTCTGCCAGAAGCAGAGCCAAACACAAAAGTGCTCAGAAGAAAAAGAATGAGTGCAATACTGAATGAATGAATGAATGAATGAATGAATTGAATGAATGAGTAACTGGACACCAGTCTAAGAATAGGGTACGAAGGTGGAGTAGGAAATTTTTGCTTTGGAATCAGACATCTAAGATGGAGCTTCAGCCAGGCATTGGCTTTCAGGTGGAGTGTTGCACAGCTGTTTCCTCCAAATAAAAATATTTCCTCTTGGATAGAGGACGGATATGTGCTTATAAGACTCAAGAAGCTAGAAAATGTATGTCAGTGGGCTCTCACAGGTCCTGCCCACCCTCTGAATAAAGACTTCATTATGTGCTAGCCACTGAATGCCTTACTGATTTGGAAAAGCCTCTAGAAAAATAGTGAAAATAGCAATTGAAGAGTTTGAACCAAAGCACCACATGTGATTGAAAAAAGACTCTCCTTAAGGGCCATAAGACTGTTGGGTAAAAACTTCTGTTTCAGCAACTCCTCATGAGTTGCTGGTGGGGTGAGGAGGCTCCGGGATCCCCCCAGCTCCACCTGCACCATCACATTGCTGTTGGTTGTCTGCCAGGACCAGATAAATCCCTATTGCTGAAGACACTGCACTTTGGCTATAGGACATGGAGAGATTAAGCTAAAGGCCCTCACTGCTGGCCAACATTCACAGTGCCAGAAAACACTGTGAACGCTACTGCCGCATTATGGATCCTATATGCTACATTACCGCATGTCAGGCAAGGTGCGCTCACTGGTGCAGTAATGTTACAACTGTTATGGATGCAGCTAAGTGCTTTTGAATTGAATTTCAGGTCCAGTCTTAGGAGGAAACTCATAAAAACTTGTAGCTCAGAAAGCCTTAGGCCTCAGTAGGAGGCCAGTGTTACCAGTTTGGTAAACAGATGTGAAATACTATGGGGGTGAGAGTGGCAGTGAGCCAGAGGATCAAGGTACAGAGGAAACTGGGATTTTGGGGGCTGGAGAGAGAACTCAGTGGTTAAAAGCACTGGCTGTTCTTGCAGAGGACCTGGGTTCAGTTCCCAGCACCCACATGGCAGCTAACAACCATCTGTAACTGCAGTTCTAGGGGATCTGATGCCCTTTTCTGACCCCCATGGGCATTGCATGACATGGGTACACTTATATACTTGCAAGCAATACACTCATACACATACTGTTTTCTTCTCATCCACTTGTGCCCCTTTCCCAAAGCCCAGGGAACAAACTGCAGAAGAGGAGGCGTGGTAGATTGTAAGGGCTGTGGAGAGATGGGGTGAATCATGAGACTACAGGAATATAGTCTGGACTCCTGATTGATCAACATGTCTGTGCACACAAGCTTCTCCAACTGGTCTATGGGAACCTTGGGTTGTTCAAAATTTGGACATAGATACTTGCAAAATGCACCAATTACCTGATTGTATGACATAATGAGTGATGTCAATGCTATCTGCAAACACTGTGTCATTGTATGTAGTAATCCCTTAAAAAATAAATAAAATATAAAAATAATAAAAATAAAAATAATAAAAATAAAATAATGAAAAAAAAAAAAAAGAAGAAAACTGAGATCCTGAGTAGTAGAACGCTTTTATCGACTCCTCCATCGGAGCTTTCCTGGGGGACCAGGGCCATCAACATATGACCATTTGTTTACTGAACAGAAGGAAACAGAAACAGGTATAAAGCTTGCCTTAAAGGGAGCCCCATAGGAAACCCTATTGTGTCTCTCCAGGGTCCAGGGCAGTGACTCAGCTGTAAGACCTTGTCCGACATGCTTGAGGCCCTGGTTCCATTCTCTCTCTCTCTCTCTCTCTCTCTCTCTCTCTCTCTCTCTCTCTCTCTTTGGTCTTTTTGAGATTAGGGTCTCCCTGTAGCTCCAGCTGTCCTAGAACTTGCTCTGTAGACCAGGCTGGCCTTGAACTCACAGAGATCTGCCTGCCTCTGCCTCCCTAGTGCTAGGATTAAAGGCTTGGGCCACCAAACCTGGCTTGGTTCCATTCTCAACACCATGAAAACTGTGAGCCAACCATCAGGAGGTGAGCTTCATGTCTCCTTTGTTCTGAGGTTTAGCCATGTGATTTCCTTTGGCCAATGGGTCTTCTGCAAACACACAGGCAGGCATGTGATAAGTGCTTGGGATGGGGAGGTCTAGCCTTCTGGATGATAAAAGGCTAGATGGAGGAGGGTTGAGGTGCCCCAGCCAGCAGCCTAGCCCAAACACCAGGCATGTGGTCAAAGCTTTCTCAGGCCTTCCAGCAACTACGTACAGCTTCAGGTATAAGCCCAGATGAAACCAGAAGTGGCGAAGCCTGCCTGGGCACAGAATCAGGATGATTCCTTCTGAAGGCAGTTTGCTGTGCAGCACAAGATAGCTGATGTACACATGCCAAGAGAAAAGATAACTTTTCTGAAACCTTACAACTAAAGTCCACCAGGGACCAAAGGCCTTTCCTAGGTGCCGCGTAATTCATCATGTTGCCAGTGTTTAGAACTCCACATCAAAACTCTCCATCCCTGTTTTCAAACTGGAGCTCTTGGCCCTTGGGAACCGGACATGGATCATCACTGAACCAGATGTTGAGCAGCTGTCACATTTGTCAGAGACAGAGGAGCCTTGAAGTTCCCACACACAGGGACTTGCTTATCTGTAGGGATCCACCTGCTCACGTCCATGCCGTCCATCCTGTATGGTTCCTGAACACTGGAGGACAAAATCTGAAGACACCTGAGCACTGTGTGCTGGTTGCTCACAGCTGGATGGCTCTTTAGCTGATGTTGGTCATGTGAATGGTTTTGAGGAAAGCTCAGTATATTCTGCTTGGCTGTGGCCACGTTGTCTACTTAACCTATCAACCTCTTCCTCCTGCCTTGGAGTGCAGAGACCTGCTTCTCTTGCTGACATCCAAGACATGTTTCTGTTCATAAGCCCCAACAAGTTCCATCTTGTTCAGTCCTTCTGCCTCTGCTTTGGTTTTAGGATATCTGCTTCATTGGTAATTCTTATACTCCATGGTGAAGCTTTTATAAAATAATCTCTCCCTCCCTTCCCTTTCTCTCTCTCTCTTTCTCCCTCTCCTTCTCTCTGTCCTGGCTGTCCTCTCTCCTCTTCTTTCTCTCTCTCCCCACCCCTTGCCTCTCTCTCTTTTCCTTTGTCAGAGGGAGGGAGGCAAAGTGAGGAAGGAATCTTTTAGATGCTGCAGAAGTCAGCTGTGGATCCATGCTTATTTTGTTGTTGGTTGCTGCATAGCAAACATTTGATGAGTGTCAATGATATGTCAGATATTCTAGAAATTTTACCAGGGGAAAAATATGCCCTCTATGACCTGGATAAGATCAAAAGAGGGATATGTACATTCCTCTTTAGAAGGAAATTTAGAATTATCCAGGCCAGTGCCCTAAGGTACTAATTAATAAGCTCACACTAAAACATTTCAAATGAAAGATGCAAAAAGTTAACTTTTTTCTAATTATGAAAGTAACAGCTGTTTATCACAAAACATTTTAGAAAGTATGAAAATGTATAAAGCAAATACATATTGCTTATGATTTCATTGTTGTTATTCATACCACCACCATCAAAAGCTAGCACCACCACAAATACCCATTACAACTGTCACATTCCTGCCATCATCATCTCCATCACCACCAGCCAGATCTTGACTGCTCAAATCCCATTGACCCAGTAAGTCTCATTTCTAGAAACTTCTTTTGCAGAAAGTAACAATACACAAGAGTATAAAGCTGTGCATATGGGTATCTACAGTGGCAATTTTTTTTGTAGTAGTGAGAACACATCTTTAAATGGGGTGATGAATGATAGGAATAGTTTGGAATCCCATGAAGTTCTTATATTTATACTGCTTTGAGAAAATTCATAGTACATATTAAGGGCAATGAAATTGTTATATAATAAATATAACATAGGACTTCACTTTTATAAGCAGATCAAAGCCAACAGCATTTGTGTTTGCATAATCACAGAAGGGGTCTGGGTGACACAGCAAATTGGATGCAAGTGGTTACTTCTGGGATGTGGTGGTGTGAGGAGTTGAGATTCAAAAACCGGAAGCTGCCATCTTACATACTTCTGTTATCCTAACTTCCCCTTATGGGAAGGCATTATATTTGTCGGAAAATAAAGAGGTTTTTAGGCCAGACAGGTTGAGGAATGAAGGGTGGCAGAGAGAGGAGTTCCAGGCAGAGCTGGGTGCTGATGTAGGAAGCAGGTGTGTGCCCAGAATAGAACCTTCTGTAGGGCTCCAGACAATGCTCAAGCTTTCAAGCTGTGGACTCTGTGCATCCTGAAAGCCCCTCCCTGCTGCATCTGCGTAGCAGCTGAGCCATGGCCTCAGGGATATCTGCTGCCTGCCTTGCGCAGTAGTTTACCACCTATTTCCAGGCTATATTGGTTGCTAGCACGAGGACAGAGGCTCACCCCACCCATTTGTTCACTGGAAGATAGGCCGAGGGTCAGCCCTAGAAGGATGTAGTGGTAGCAGGCAACTGGCGCATTAGGATGCTGCTTGGCGATCCCTCTACCTCATATTAGGTGGTGATCCTGGACGTGTTATGAAGTGCACTGTGCAATTCCCTCTGTGAGGAGGGGATGTCTGGAGTAACCCTTTGAAGGCTTGCTATGGGATGAAACGAAGTGTTTTCTAGAGGAAAAATGGGTTTTCCAGAGGAAAAAAGCTCAGCTCTGCACCATTACTTACTGTGTGCACCATAAACACCACCAACACTCTTGAAGTCATTGAAATACTTCTGGTACTTTCTGCTACTAGAAGTTCTCAGTGGGAGATGCGCCTTAAAATAGGCGTTGGGAAGTTAGGATACCAATCCCCACCCCTCCACCATGGCCCCTGAGATAGTTGTGAAAAGGGAGTGAGTACTAGGCCCTGTTAATCCCTCCTCAGATGAACCTGAAGTGAAGCTAAGGACCAGAAAGCTTGCCCTCCCTATCAACATACTACATGTTTGGTGCTCAGCCAACTTTTTGATATCCAGGTCCCTGTAGACCCTCCTCCTCCCACTGTGCTCCCAGCTCCCTCCTGCCTCCTCCCATTTTTATTGTAAGGCTCCCTTAGCCCCTGGGGATCCCTTGTTCCCATGCTAATTTCACAACTCACCACTTCTCTTTACAGCAGCCTCTCTCCACAAGCTCCCCTCCCCCAGTCTTCCCTGACCTGCACTTCCTGCTCTGTCCTCACCCACAAGGTGCCCTTAGATGCCCCCTTCCTCATCTGCCACTGCTCCTGTCTGGAAGTTTCCCAGCCCTCCCTTTCCAGTTTGAAATTGTTATTCAGAGTTTTTATCATGAGGTTGGGGCCCTTTCACAAGAATAGAGTTGGTATTTTCCTCTCTATTTTTAGTTTAGTTTTTGAAACTTGTTCCCATTTTGCCATCTTTCCCAGAGATGTTACTTTTGTAGTCAGCATAGAGCACAATTTTTTTTTTTTTTTTGGTCTTTTCGAGACAGGTTCTCCATGTAGCCCCCAGCTGTCCTGGAACTCACTCTGTAGACCAGGCTGGCCTTGAACTCACAAAGATCCGCCTGCCTCTATCTCCCAAGTGCTAGGATTAAAGAGCACAATTTTATTATCAGAATAAACCACATGAAGGGGACTAAGAAGCGCGACTGGCAGTCTGTCATGGTGGCACTGGGGCTCCTGGCCAGGACAGCAGCTGGCTGGCTAGAACCTCGGGGACTACCATGAGCAGAAGATGCTCCTGGAAGCTGCCCAGGTTCCTTGCCATTTGGATGATATTGCACACAAATGAAAGAACAAAGGGGAGGGTCACAAGCAGGATGCTGACCCACAGTTCTCTGCCCACTCTTGGTTTTCAAACTGTCCCCACTTTGCGGCTCAGAGAGCCAAAGTGGCCCCTCAGATATCACAGCAATAGTAAGTGGCCATGCTAAGCTGTGAAGGAAGCTCAGAACAAATTATCTGGCTCTATGACCCTGAAAGCCCCAAGGACCTGGCACGTGGGCGTCTTCCTGGAGCTGGTGCACTGCTCTGCTCTCCAGACCTTCGCCCAGTGCTGCCTTTCCCTCGGAGCAGGGTTTCCCTCCTGCCCTCTTCTGCTCCAGGCGACAATGACCTTCTAGGTCATCTATGCTGTCTCGGGGGTGGGGGGGTGGGGTGCATCCACTCCCTGTCCCCTTTGCCCCAACAGGGTTTATTGCTCATCTTCTGAGCCTTACAGCACTGTGTCAGCGCTGACAACACAAAAGGCAAGGACTGGGCCTGGCGAACCCCAGTTCTGGGCCTGGCCATGCCTCTCTCCTACCCCTATGCAGATCCCCTTCACATTGTGCCCTAAAGAAACACACAGTGGAAAATCCCGTTCCTGCCAGTGGGCTCCAAGTCAGGGGCACCTTGCCAACAGTTACTGCTGGAGGGATGCCGCCTTTCCCCAAGCTTCCACCTGGCTACTTGGCTCAGAAATACGGGGGGAGGGGTCCAACTTCAGGGTTACCTGGTTGACTGGGCCCACTTGCAGGCAGCTCCCAGATGCTGCTCCAGCCCTGCGATCTTGTAGGCAATGCTGCTCTCTGGTGTCGACTAGCAGTGCTGCGGCCGCCTCCTGGCCTGCAGTTTAGAAAGCCAGCCTGGCTCAGTCTTGACAGGGAAGCTCTCAGGTAGCAAAGATGCTGCCAGGGACAGCAGGTACTAAAGAAGAGGTTGTGACTGGCTCAGTGACCCCAGGAGCTTCCCCTCAGGGCTGCCCACATCCCAGCAGGAGCTGGGATCACTGTGCACTCTTCCAGAAGGACCACGGATGTGGGTGCTGACTCAAGCTAGGCTTTTACTCAGTCGCCTTGTTTTCTGATAAATGCAGGTGCGTTCTAGAAAATCTGAGAATGTGTAAGGAGCTGTAAAGAAAATAAAGATTATTTATTTATTTATTTATTTTTGGTATTTTTTTGAGACAAGGTCTTCCTGTAGCCTCAGCTGGCCTGGAGCTCGCTCTGTAGACCAGGCTAGCCTTGAACTCACAGAGATCCGCCTGCCTCTGCCTCCCGGATGCTGGAATTAAAGGCGTGCGCCACCTTTTTATGTGTATGAATGTACTGTCTGCATGTAGGTTGGTGCACCTGTGTCATGCAATGCCGCGGAGGTCAGAAGAGGGTGTCGGATTCCCCTGGAACTGGAGTTAAAGATGGTTCTCAGCCGCCATGTGGGTGCTAGGGATCAAACCCAGGTCCTCCGTAAGAGCAGTCCGCGCTCTTAACTACTAGGCCATATTTCCAGCCGGAGAAAATAAAGATTATTTGTAACCGACAGACACCAACTGTTAAAACCTCTGAGGTTTATCCTTCAAACCTGTCCATGAATTTATTATAAAATTAGGTTTACAGCTGAACCTAGTGGAGCCTTCATAACCTTGTGATGGTTAATCCTGGGTGTCAACTTGACTGGACTAAGGGACAAATAAGAGAAAAAGGGTCTTCTGATTGGACTGCCTCAACCCAGATGGCCCACCCTAAATGTGGGCGTTACCTTCTGCCAGCAGGCAGTATTTAAGGCCACGGCAGAAGGAGCTGGTCTCTACTTTTCTCCGGCGGCTTGCCTCCCTCATCTGGTGAGTTTGTCTTGCTGCTGTGATCAACCTTTCGGATCCCAGCGTGTACTGAGACCAGCAGATCTCCTGGAATCCATTCGGGCCTTCAGCACTAGATTGGGACTACTGAGACATCCAGCCTTGCGGACTGAGCAGTTCCCTGGATTCTCTCGGCCTTTCCAGTGTGGTGCAGCTACTGTTGGACTCCTTGAACTCTGTCACGTGAGCAAATCAATAAATTGTATATAGCTATATATATTCGTCCTGTTACTTCTGTTTCTTTAGAGAACCCTGACTAATACAATTTGTAACCCACAGACAGCAACTGTTAAAACCTCTGAGGTCTATCCTTTGAACCTGTCCATGAATTTATTATAAAATTAGGTTTACAGCTGAACCTAGTGGAGCCTTCAATCCCAGCACTCAGGAGGCAGAGGCAGGTGGATCTCTGTGACTATCAAGCATAGCTTGGTCTACACTAGAGATCCATGACAGCTGGAGCTACAGGGAGATCCTTGTCTCAAAAAGACCAAAATAAATAAGTAAATAATAAATAAATAATAATAAATAATAAAAAATGTTTTTTTTTTTTTTTTTTTTTTTGTTGTTGTTGGGGGTGGGGGTGTTGGGTGTGGGTGTGGGTGTGTGTGGGTTTTTTTTTTTTGTGTGTGTATGTGCACAAGTGTATGTTATGGGTGTGGAGGCCAGAGGCCAATTTTGGGAGTTGTGGCCTGGAGTTGTCCCCCCCCCCCCCCCCGATTTTTTTTTTTTTGAGACAGTGTCTCTCAGTGGCCTGGGGCTAGCAGTTAGGCAGGGTGCCTGGCCAGTGGGCCCCAGGGCTCTGCTCGTTTGTCTCCTCAGAGTTGTTACACGTGTAAGGTACCATGTTCAGGTTATGTGAGTGCTGAGGACTGAACTCAGGTCCCCATGGTTACACAGAGCACATCTTCTTGTCCGAGCTATGTCCTCAGCCCATAGTTTATCTTTAAGAGTAACCAATATGTTCTGAGTTTAAGAAATTGAAAATAGGCGACTCCCCTGGCCTCCCTCTCTGAGACCAGTGGACCCGCCCGGGAGCGTGTCCTAATAAACCTCCCTTTATACTTTGTTAATCTGGTTTATCTGGCCTGTTTTGTGTCAGGGAAAAAGCCTTTCATCTTGGTTCCGAAGCCCGGAAGGAGTTGAGCCCCTCAACTCTGTGGGCTTAGGCCCCAAACCCTGAGGGCCGCTCCTCTACAACCCCGACTGACCAGCTCTAGACTCGGTAAGTCCACCTTTTTTGCCGTTGCCTTTCCCAGCCTCTGGGCTCCCCGGGTTTCTGTCCTCCAAAGTCGCGGGCGCCAGGACAAACCCTCTGTTTGCTGGAACTTTGGTGGAACGGGAGACGTCCCTTCCCCAAAGGCACCTTATGTCCGGCCTCAGATCGTTACAGGGGACGCTCTGTTCTGGTCTCTGGCCCCCGTCTGGGGATGCTCTGCCCTGATCCTTGGCTTCCGGCACAGGCATGGGATGGGCAACTCCGAGTTGAAATCTGGTCAGCAAACAACCCCTTGGCTGTTCGCTACAAATTCTGTCTAAACTGGGGCTCTCTCAGTCCTTACGCCCTAAGCGCCTCAAGTTTTTCTGTTCTGTTGCATGACCACAGTCATACTCTGTGACTTGGAAAATTTTTGCCAGCGCATGGGCAAGGCCTCAGAGCCACCCTATTACAAGGTTTTTAGGACCTCTGCTCCCACCCCCAGCTTTGTAGCCATTGCTCAGCGGCTCCGGTTCTCCTGGCCAGGGCTCTGGCCCCTCCTGATACTCATAGGAAGCCATGGAGGCTGAGTCTTCCTTCCTCAGTGAGCTGCTGAGTCCCTGGCTCCTCCTCACGCCCCTCTGCTGTCTCTCGTACCCCCACCACCACCTCTGATTTCCGCTCCACCATTCCCGAGCCTGATTCAAATTGACAGGTAGCCATTTTTATATAATCACGTGACATAGATACACGGTCGCCATTTTTATCTTAGCACGTGGCATGAATGCATTTACCAGGTAGATTAACAAATTAATCCCAAAATATCCACTACTGGAGTTCTACAATTTTATCACTGTGTTTTCATCTGTTTCCAGTTAAAATAATTTTTTTCCATTTTAGCTTTTGTATGGGGATAGTTAATGTTTTCACTGGATTGCTGCTTAAGCTACTGGCTTTTAACAAACGCGTTTTGTTTTGTTTTTATTGTTTCATTAAATTCACAGGTAAACCCCACACCTGTTAGACACAGGTGAGCTGTGCCATGAGCCAGATCTGCTGTCTCTGCACCCGTCCCACTTACACTAACTCACCATTTTGTAAGTTTTGCTGCTGTAAGCCAGGCTCCTGTGGTTAAAGCTGACCGCCCCCTGCAGTTTATGTGATTAAGTCATGCATGTGTCTGTCCAAACTGTCTCTGTGTATACTGTTTTCATGTGTGTTAACTGTTTCATGTATAAGTCTGTCATGTGTCTGTCAAAAAAGTGGCCACTTTTAGATTATATTGTACACACAACCTGTTATAATCAAAGGCCAAAATGAACCCAGGTTCCTTCTGTTTAAGAGTAAATTATCTGTTTAAGAGTAAATTTGATCTCCAAATTATATAGGGTGTTTCTTCCAAACTGACTGTTTTAATGTGTTTTTACTGTATGTGCCGCTACCCTGGCTGTTACCCCCAACACTGTATGCCATACTTCTGCTTCCTCCCTCATTCTAGGTTCCAGAATACCAGTCTCCTGTACCCAACTTCATGCTTTTGATATTGTCAATTGCTGAATTATCTTTGTTTAGCACTGCCTCAGTGGGACCAAATGTTTCCTCCCCATCCCTTAGCTGCTTCTTTGATGAAACCGTATGTAATTCTGTTTTATAAAATGTTTGGTAACAGCATGATAGAGAAACTGCATTGGCCAGGTTGGACATCTCAGCCTTGAATGCAAAGAAACTGCTTGTGCTGCATGCTGTAAATTACCTCTACAATGTCTGAATGAAAGCATCTCCATGTATGTGCTTCTGGTCAGTACAACTTTTATAAACTGCCCTCACCAAAATTAATTATTAGATCCTTATTCCACAGCTGGAAATTCTCAGTACTGTGCAACCTGCAGACAGTACGATTAGGTTCTGCTTCCGGGGATCACATGGGACAGTCCAAATGAAATGAGTTTTGGTGAGCTTGATTTAAGTCTATTTCCTGTCTGTTGAAGACATGTGAAAATACCTCCCCCCACCATTTTTTTCTTCTTTTCCTTCTGCAATTCAGAATTTATTAAGGACAACCATACTTAAAGCTCGCCTTGACCCTGACTCCCCAACAGTGGCCACAGTCTTGGCTTCTCTCTTTATCTCTCAGTCTTTTCCAAATAACAGAAAAAAAAATTTTAAAAAGGCTGAGGATAGTCCCCAGACTCCTGTGCAGGACTTGATGAGAAATGGCTTTTAAGGTATTTAATGGCCGAGAGGAGACAGCTGAGTCCTCCCGACATACTCTGCTACAACAAAATGCCCAAGCCCTGGTAGCTGCCCTGAGGCAAATGACATTCCCACAGTGGGACACGTGGGGCTCTGTCAAGCCCCACCTGGAAGGGGCCCAGGTCCATCCTGCCAGGAGCCTGCGAAGTGTGGCAAAGAAGGTCACTGGGCTAGAAACTGCCCAAACCCCAAGCCATCCACCATGCTATACTCTCTGTGTCAGAGCTCTGCCAGCAACCTGGCCATTCAAAGTCTGAGCGCCTGGATGTGGGCTTGTCCTCTGTACCATGCCACAGTGGTCCAGCCCCATTGCTCTGGGCACCCCAATCCTCTCCAGCCTCTGAATTCTTTGGCCTGGCAGAGGACTGATGGCTGGCAGCCAGATTTGGAGACCCCCACTGACCCTTGTCCAGCCCAGGCTAATGCTCCAGGTAGTAGATAAGTCCATCTCCTTCCTGTTGGACAGGTGGGCTACCTTTCTGTACTGACATCACACTCTGGGCCTAGAGTTCCCTCATCAGTTTCTGTCAAAGGACTGGGAGGGACCCCCCTCTTTCCTGAGAAGGAATCTACTTCTCCCCTATGTCCTCACAGGTCATTTTTTCACCTGTTCCTTCTTTTTTTAAAAAAAAAATTATTTATTTATGTGTATGAATGTACTGTCTGCATGTAGGTTTGTGCACCCATGTCATGCAATGCTGCGGAGGTCAGAAGAGGGTGTCAGATTTCCCTGGAACTGGAGTTACAGACAGTTCTCAGCCGCCATGTGGGTGCTGGGGATTGAACTCGGGTCCTCTGCAAGAGCAGTTGGTGCTCTTAACCACTAGGCCATCTCTCCAGCCCCCACCTGTTCCTTCTTAATCGCATCTCTCTGTCCAGTGCCCCTCCTGGGCCGTGACATCTTTAGTCGCTTCTGGATTATCTAGCCCCTGCTCTCCCTGATCCTGCTGACCCTCAGGTCTGGGACAGTCCCACTCTAGTAATCACTTCTCACCACCCGCCAGTCCTGATATATACCTCAAGAACCCTGCCTCTTTTCCTTCCAGGCCTCAGTTTCCTATTTCTGAAACTCACTGACATGGGCTCAAGCCTACCATTACCTGCCTCCTATCTCCACTAATTAACCCTGCAAATTCTTCCAGTTCATAGCCCTCTAGCACCTACCATCTAGTTCAGGACCTCCGTCCTAACCCCTAAACCTCAGTCTCCCATTTCACTGTCTGTGCCTTCTTTACTTCTGTGCCCTTTATACTTCCTTTTGCCCTCACAAGGGACCCGAAAACTAGGTCTGCAGCCAAGCCTTGGCCTGCCATCTCTCCTCCTTTGACTCTGGTCCTAGTGCCCTTCCAGTACTCTCAGGTCAGATCGAGTCAACAGCATATGAGACCTACAGCTCCAGAGACAGCAGACCACATCTTCTCTTCTCTAGGACTGCTGGGCTTCTCCCGTCACTGGATCCCTAATTTTGCTGTTACAGCTTTACCCTTGTACCAGGCAGCTAAGGAGACCCCCACGGGGCCTCTCTCTCATCCCACCATCGTTCATGTCTCTCTCATTAGGACACCCTCCTGGCCGCCCCTACTTTTCCTTAGGATCCCTCCTGGCTGCCCCTACTGCTCCTTACGATGCCCTCCTGGCCACCCCTGCTTCTCCTTAGGATCCCTCCTGGCTGCCCCTACTTCTCCTTAGGATCTCTCCTGGCCGCCCCTACTTCTCCTTAGGATGCCTTCCTGGCCGCCCCTGCTTCTCCTTAGGATCCCTCCTGGCTGCCCCTACTTCTCCTTAGGATCCCTCCTGGCCGCCCCTACTTCTCCTTAGGATGCCCTCCTGGCCGCCCCTACTTCTCCTTAGGATCCCTC
>VZQC01007129.1:1477762-1519976 GCA_009823505.1 Rhizomys pruinosus
CGGGAGCTGGTCCCTTTTCCTCCTGCGGCTTGCTTCTCTCATCTGGTGAGTTTGTCTTGCTGCTGTGATCAACCTTTCGGATCCCAGCGTGTACTGAGACTGGCAGATCTCCTGGAATCCATTTGGGCCTTCAGCACTAGACTGGGACTACTGAGACATCCAGCCTTGCGGACTGAGCAGTTCCCTGGATTCCTGGCCTCTCCAGTTCGGCACTACTGTTGAGCTCCGTCACGTGAGCAAATCAATAAATTGTCTATAGTTATATATTCATCCTGTTGCTTCTGTTTCTTTAGAGAACCCTGACTAATACAAGCAGGAAGTAGTAAGAGTTGAGTTGGCACCCATATACCCAAAGAGGTCGGGATGTTAGGCAGGGCCTGGGCTTGGAGATCTAAAGATGGCACCTACCACCCTTCTCTTCTGGTCAGAAGCCTGCCTCATCTCAGGCAGCTGATGCAACTTCCCTTCCTGATGAGAGCATAGCCCAAGACCATATATGGTTATAGTCCAGCTTCATGACAAACACTAAAGACCCACTTTGTCCGCTCCCACTGCACCAGGTTTGCCCTTACAAGTACATGATTTGTCTCCCCATCATTACCTCATCTTCCTTTCCCCAGAATTTATAAAAGCTCTCATCCCCATCCCGAGCATGCGACTCCCCTGGCCTCCCTCTCTGAGACCAGTGGACCCTCCCGGGAGCATGTCCTAATAAACCTCCTTTTATACTTTGTTAAAAAAAAAAAAAGATTGAAAATAAAGGAAAAAAATTAAGGTCCTTGCCAATATTAACCACCCAAAGGTGGTGTTTCTTCCCAACTTAGTGTGTGCATGTGTGACAGTCAGTTGTAGCATACTCCTAGATCTACTTTGCGAGCATCTAAACCAGGCTTTAAAAAAATGCCAAAGGCAAAAAAAATGTTCTTATAGGTTAGATTACCCCATAATAGTTTATGCTTATTATTTTCTGCTGGGAAACCCTTCATCATCTTCTGGAAACAACCTCCGACCTCTCTTTTCCCCTCCCCCAACACACATGTGGCTCCCATGGGAGAAGCTATGTTCTTCCCACAACGCGAGCATGCGCTTCTGTGGAGTTACTTTCTTACCACTTGAAATTGTTAAAAAAAGAGGGCATGTACTTTTAAAATAAATTTTAGCAGACACTGTTAAACTCTTTCAGAGAAATTGTTGCACACGTGTGTGAACAGAACCTTTCCCAGTCTTCTGAATATTTCATGTAAGATTTCCAATTATATAATTTCTTTCTTCTTTTGGTGTGTGTACCCCCCCTCTCTCCCTCTCGCTCTGTGTATATGCATCTCTCTCTCTCTCTCTCTCTCTCTCTCTCTCTCTCTCTCTCTCTCTCTCTCTCTCTCTCTGTGTCCATGCGCATATGTGCTTATGCATATGGAGGCTGGAGGTCAACGGGTGTTTTCCCTGGATGGGCTCCCTGAGACTGTAGCTCATGGATTCGGCTAGGCTCACTGTGGTCCAGTCATGCTTGCCTGTCTCCACCTGTTCAGCACCAGGGTTACCAGGCACACCCTGTCTCATCTGGCATGTTATGTGAGTTTGGGGCAGCCCAACTCAAGCTCTTGTTTGAGTGGCTAGCACTTTACTGATGGAGCCATCTCCCACCCTGGAACCCTAGAAAGAATGCTCCTCTTTTGTTGCTGCCATGTCTTTAGGACTGCTTTTCCACCCTTTAATGGAGAAGATGCTCCACCGAGCCCTTGGAGGAGTTGCAGGAGAGGTGTGGAAACCATGCCAGGGAGACTATAGAATGCTATGCCAAGGCTAGTTACAATTCCCCTATGGAGAGGCGAGCTGTGTGGCCATGGAAAGCACCATGGAGCTGGGCAGATAGGAATCAAGACTGGGGCTCTGTGATTGACATTAGACATTTCAATCCACTTATGTGGGCTTCAGATTTCTTTTTTTCCCTAGGAAGGAGTATATGTCCCAGGGTTAAATAGTCCATGGAGCTTCTAGAAATTTCCCATTTCAGGAAAGACTGGCTATGGATTGATGGTTACAGTTTGACAGGCACCACTATTCCTCCCTTACATCCCCAGAGATAATGTTTGTTTCCAGCTGTTTCTGGAAGAATCTGATACTCCATTTTCTTTTCATATCATAGTTCCTTCTCTAGGACATAGAATAGAGTCCTTTCCACATTTGAATAGGACACAGTAGAGCCTGAACCTAGTCACTGCATGGACACATGCCAATGGATGAAACAGAAATCCCTGTCCTTGTAAACTTTTTAATGGTATGTCCCCAAGTATGTCAACACTCACTCCCACTGGTTTCTTGGAAGCTGGTGGGGGCTATATACTCAGATTCACAGATCACAAACTGATCTCAGGTGGACCTAAAGCAGTCTATTGACCTCTGTGATACCAGAAATGTTGCTAAAAAATTTCAATCTCTGATGTGTACAACTCCCAAGGCTCTTGGTACCTGATGATTCTAGCACAACAGGATGAGGTCTGGCTCAATAATCTGCATTTCTAACAAGCTTGGGTGCTGGTCTATCACACTTTATGAGTTCTAAATCATCCATTATACCATTGCCATCTGATTTAACTTTTTTTTTTCAGCATTTAGTAAAACTCTGAACACATAGAAGAAAAACTGTTCTTGTCAGCACCTTCTGGTTATCTATGCTTAGACAGAACTACAGATTTGGGTAACAGATCTGGGCTCCTGGGATGATCTCAAATGACCAAGACAGATGTGACACTCCCTTTTCTTCCCATCACTGGAAGCCTCAGCTTTCACATCTGGGGGGCAGAAGACCCTCTCCTCCAACTTTCCTTTCTGCTAAACTTTAATTGCTAGATATTATTAAGGGACGGATTCAGGCATCTCTATTGGACCACTTCAATAGTTTTAGGTATCTCTCAGGAAGTTGTCAGGGTTCTGAAATCTTACCATCAGCAGTGATATGCTGGCATTTTGGATGCATATCCTGCCCCCCAAGATAACATTCAGCAGGGAACCATTTGATGTGCCAGAGACCATGTTAATCTCTGAACAAGGATTAACTTTAATCTTAAGTGACTCCAGAAAGCAGATTAACTTACTTTCTTCAAACAAACCAAGCATACATATTCTCTCTCTCTCAATCCTCTCATTCTCCTCGTCACTCTCTCCTCTCTCTCTCTTCTCTACTCTCTCTCTCTCTCATCTCTCTCTCTCTCTATCATACCACACATTCCTGAAGATCACAGTGGTATAGTTTAGATCCGGAATGGCCCTCAAAGGCCCATGTGGTGAAGGACTGGTTTGTTGAGCGGCACTGTTGGGAGGTAGAACCTGTAAAGACAGGGTCTAGTGGGAGTGTTCTAGGTCTGAATAGAGTGTTCTAGGTCTGCAGACATGCTATGAAGGGGACTCTGAGACCTCACCTTTTCTCTTCCTGGTTGGTTGAGCAGTGTTCTCTGTCACATGTTCCCGTCACTGCCACCTGGCATCCTTACCAGGCATCCACCTAAAAGCAATTGTCCACCTGATCATAGACTAAAACTATGAAAACCCTGAGCAGGATAACCCTTTTTCTTTCTTTTTTTTTTTTTTTTTTGGTCTTTTCAAGACAGGGTCTCCCTGTAGCTCCAGCTGGCCTGGAACTCACTCTGTAGACCAGGCTGTCCTTGAACTCACAAAGATCCGCCTGCCTCTGCCTCCCGAGTGCTAGGATTAAAGGCATGCGCCACCACATCCAGCCCTTTTTCTTTTTATTAGCTGGTTAACTCAGGTATTTTTTACCGTGATTGAACACTAATACATACATAGATTATCATTAGACCAGAAGCATGTATTTTATAAATGGGTACAATGAATATTAGGCCTAGCTTTATTATTTGACTCCTATACCCATGCTCTTGAATACAATAACTGAAGTGAGAACATTTACAGCAGCAGGACCAATGTGAAAACACAAGCAAAGAGGCTTAAGGTGCTCAACTTTGGAGCTGGCCAGATGGCTCAGTGGCCAGTGTTGATGACCACAGTTGGACCATTGGGACTACATGGTAGAGAAAACCGGCTCCCATAAGTTGTCCACACTTGCATTGCAGCACAAGAGCACAACACACACACACACACACACAAATGTGAATGTAAAATGCTCAGCTTTGTACTGTCTATTAATGAAGCACTCTCCAATCTCAAATCAGGATGTCTGTCAATGACAGATGCCAGTTTCATGCTGAAGCCGGCAAATGGTCATACTTACCATCACCCTGCATGGTGGTATTAGTCACTGGAGTCCATAGCACAAAGTCATCTCCCCCTCTAGGCTCACGATTAATTGAATTACACTATGTAAGGCTGGGGCATGTGCCTCTATGTATAGTAGTCTCTTCTTTGTTCTTTCATTTTTTTTTTTTTTAGTTTGTTATCCATTATTTATTATAGTCCAAAAAGGTCAAATGGAAAATTCCAGAACTAAACAATTCATAATTTTACATTTTTTTGTTGCTAGTTATTACTGTTAACCTTGATGTGCCTAGTTTATAAATTAAATTTTATTATAGGTATGTATATTTTGGGCAAAAACCTACTCTACCATACCATTCAGTTTCAGTCTCTGTTGGGGGTCTTGGAACATGTCTGCTGTGGAAAAGGGGTACAACTGTGAGGATTAAGAGCGTGGAAGACTGGTAGACAGCCCCAAATAGAAGTACATTATTTGCTGATGGAATAATTAAAAAATATCTTTTCTTTAGGAGTTACTGATTGTCTGGTAGATAAAGTACCACTGGTTATAACACTCAAACTCTGTCCTTTACATGCAAATAAAAGAGAGAATTTATTTTCATTCTGCATTTATTTAATATTTCATCCAGTTGCACTGAAATAATACATTGATTCTGAAACTGGCAAGACACTGTGTGTTAATACTGATAACTGCCAGTCAGCAGATACAATCATGACTCATCATGTTAATAGGAATAGTAATACCTATTTACTCTTACACCTTATTGCACGTAATATGGATTTTTTTCTCCAGTAAAGGTATTCTTAAATGATCAACAAAGACTGCCAATTTTAGTTCATTTGTTCTTTTTTTAAAATCATGATTAAAGCATACAGTGAATATTCCTACACAAAACGTTAAGAGTCTGAAGCTTCAGTAAGCAATTTTGAAAGGACACAACCCCACGTCCACTGTGTCCTTTAGAACTACACTTCGGCCTATCTTGCCAGTGTGTGTGACCTTTTGGTTGTTTGCCCATCTCCCAACTAGTCTTTAAGTTATCATGGAAGGTTAACATTCTCAGAGCTACACAAGGATTCTGAGATCACCTGGGGGGGTGGGGCGGTCAGGCCTCAAGGACTTTAGCTTTGTATTAAAATGCCCTCCAAGCACTTAATGGAGATCTGCCTTGGACTTCAGGCTTTTATCACTGTTTAATGAGAAGTATTGATGGAACAAAACATGTCCAAGACCAGAATGCTATCGGAAGCTATGTACTTCAAGTCCTCTGGCAGCCAGTCTACAGAAGATCCTGGTGCACGAGGGGTGGCTGAGAGCTTCAGATCCATTCATCCTTTCAGAGAAAAGAGAAACGAAGACACAAAGCACACCATTTTTTCTTTATGAGGAAATTCAATCTGGACACAGTGTCAGGGAAAAAGGTCTATCCAAACTAGATGGATTAAAATGACCTATGCTTAGTCAAATTGTTTTGTTTATGAGAGAGAATACCTATCTACAGACTTCAAACATGATCTGTGTTACCCTGAATCTATCATGTATGAAATCCCTACAGATGCAGTACTGCCACTGGGTCTCACGGACACAGCACAGCGTTCAAGCAAAGTTCACTGGTACTGACTCCTTCACAGATTACTTGTGTATCTTTCTGAGTAGGAAGAGTAGTCCTCTAAAAAACTGAACAAACACTTAGCCCCAGTCATACAGCATTCCTAAAACCTGTACATTTAAGTTACTTAATTATTTGATGTAAATTAGTAGTCACTAGCAACAAGGTCAGATTAGAGCAAATTAAGAGAATCTAGCAACATGAACCCATGTTAACTGTGAATTGCAGGGAAGGCTTCATGCTCTGGTCTGTGGCTGCTGGCTTCTGGAAGGGGCATGGAGTCTTTGTCCCCCACACCCTAAAGCTTCATTCTCCATCTATTTTGGGCTGGTCCATTGCTAAACTGGAAACCAAGTTTCCTTAATATTTAAACTTTTATATTTAGCCTTAGAATTTTTGTGTTTTCTTAGGTCACTGCTAAAACCTCTTTGATTAGAACAGAAGAATGAAATCCAGAATTTGAACAGATAAGAATTTTCATTGACTGAGCATATGTCCTGAGCACCTACTCTGTGCCTACCAGTGTTTTCAAAAGCCCTGGGTGAGGGCTGGAATGTTGCCATTGAAAAACAATTTCATTAAAATCTATAGAAGGGTAGTTTTGTAAGTTACATGATTCAAACATATGGAATGCAGACGTGTCCTGTCAAGATCCTGTCAAACTCCTGGCCTGTGCCGGGTGCGGTGTTAGACAGGAAGCAGCTTGACTCTAATGCAGCTCTTTAAGAGTCTGTGTGACTGGGAGCACCCCAGTCAAATGGGATTTCCTCACGGCTGCGGCTGCGCGAGGGTCACAGGCGGGCGGGAGGAGCCCTCACTTTCGTTCTTTTTCACAGGCCCTTGTTAAAGTACACGCACGACAACTCCGGACGACTCTTTTGGATGCTGGCTTGCAACTTGTCCTCCAAGCTTGTCACGGACATGGAACTGGGACAAGGGAAAAAGAACACGGTTACCACACGGGCAAAGGCGGGGGCCAGAGCTAGAAAGAACACGGTTAGAGGCAGGGGCCAGAGCTAGAAAGAACACGGTCACCACACGGGCAGAGGCAGGGGCCAGAGCTAGAAAGAACACGGTCACCACACGGGCAGAGGCAGGGGCCAGAGCTAGAAAGAACACGGTCACCACACGGGAAGAGGCAGGAGCCAGAGCTAGAAAGAACACGGTTACCACACGGGCAGAGGCGGGGGCCAGAGCTAGAAATTTTTGAACACGGAGAGGACACAGGTGAGGAGATCCAGGGCCATGCTTTGCATGGCTTCAAAATTCCTTCTAGAAAAACAAAAAGACCCCTCCCCCCAAAACCCCAAACCCAAAATTCCTTCCAGAAAAAGTCACTGACAAAGAAGCTAAAGAACCCAATTGCTCACCTTTCTATCTCTGTCATTGCAGCCAGAACTGTCTCTGCTGGCACCTGGAGACCCTGCGTGACCCAAGTGCCAAGATCACAGGCCGTGTGGTCCCTTATCCAGCTTTCTTTTCTCTTTATATAAACTTATTTTGTATTTTCTTTTTTTACAGAAAGATTTTATTATTTTTATTTTTATGTGTATGAGTGTATTGTCTTCATACATGTAAGTGCACCCTGGGTAGTATAGTGCCTGAGGAGTACTGTAGTAGGTATAGGATCCCCTGGAACTGGAGTTAGGGATGGGTGTTAGCTCTCATGTAGATGCTGGGAACTGAACCTAGGTCTTCTACAAGAGCAGCCAGTGCTTTTAACCACTGAGTCATTGCTCCAGCCCTGTATTTTTTAAAAAATTGTTCATTAAGTACACAGAGTTTTAGTCACTCTACCTGCCTAATGTAAACATTTAAAGTTGTAAATTTCTTCAAAGCAACACACTGTAGCTTCCCATGAGTTCAACAAGGGATATCTGAACAAGGACTGCATTAATTATCACTCACTCACTCATTCGTTCATTCATTCATTCAAGAGGCTGGATAACTGACATATTCAGTGAACTTACGTGGCAGTAATAATGAATGAACTATAGTTATATGCAATAATATGGATGTTCGGGCTGGAGAGATGGCCTAGCGGTTAAGAGCGCCGACCGCTCTTACAGAGGACCCGGGTTCGATCCCTAGCGCCCACATGGCGGCCGAGAACCGTCTGAAACTCCAAATCCAGGAGAACTCCAGTTCCAGGGGAATCCGAGACCCTCTTCTGACCTCCGCGGCATTGCACGACACGGGTGCACAAACTTGCATGCAGACAGTACATTCATACACATACGGAAATAAATAAAATTAATTAAAAAAAATTAAAAAAAATAATATGGATGTTCTGATGCTGAAAAATACAGATAGCATGGTAACTTTGTCTAAAAAGTCCTAATAAAGAAGAAAAACTAAAGGCATGCATCCACATACATTTACACACATGTGAGATTCCAAATAGTAGTTAATTTGGCATAGGAAGCAGAGAAGCAGGCAGGGAAGAGCCCGTATGGATGCAAATTACTGGTAGTATTCTTATTCATTGGACAGTGGATTAATGGATGTTCATTATGTTATTAAAATAAATACAGTAAAAAGCTGGGTATGGTGGCGCACGCCTTTAATCCTAGCACTTGGGAGGCAGAGGCAGATGGATCTTTGTGAGTTCAAGGCCAGCCTGGTCTACAGAGTGAGTTCCAGGACAGCTGGGGCTATAGGGAGACCCTGACTTGAAAAGACCAAAATAAATAAATAAATAAATAAAATAAATAAAAATAAAATAAATAAAAATAGTAAAAATAGTATGAAATCAAGCCATGTTAGGTCTAATCAGGGCAGTCTGCTGTGAACCAGGTGAAGAGCAAACAAAAAGAAAATAAATATACAAACAAATACAAAGGCCAAAGCCGACCAAAAAACTAAGTGAGACAAAATAGCATTGGTTTCCCAAATATAAATCTCTGTGCCCTTGAGAGTGCCGACTCCACGACTCTAGTAGATCTAGAAGACATCACATGTGTACCTAGAGTTCAAATGAATTAGACAATAAATGTTTGCTTCTCATAACTTCAAAGTCAAGGGCCAAGAAGGAAGATTCTTTATGAATATTAAATAAAAAATCCTTGCCGGGCGTGGTGGTGCATGCCTTTAATCCCAGCACTTGGGAGGCAGAGGCAGGCTGATCACCATGAGTTCAAGGCCAGCCTGGTCTACATGGTGATTTCCAGGACAGCTGGGGCTACAGAGAGACCCTGTCTCAAAAAGACCCCCCCTCAAAAAAAATCCTTATACCTGCAGAACAACAGGCACTCTAGAGAGCATCTGTGCTATGTGGCACAGCCCTTGGCTGTGTCTGAATCACCAAGTTTAAGGGCAGCTACTGAGTACAGTATTCCTAGTCAAGTCTGGACATGATTACTCCACTTAGCAATGAGAAAATATCCAGAATTTAAAGCAGAATCTGAAGGTGATGTCCTCTCCAGACAGGGTGGCTCTGTAGACACAAACATCATTGATGAGTAGTTCTCTTCTCACAAGTTCAAATCTACTTAAGATTGTGGAGTCAAAAACAGAACAGAAAAACAGCCAAAGGGAAGTCTCTGTCAGGTGAAGGTTTGTGAGAACATTCATTCTAGAACAGAAAACTTCATTCTAAACCTACTTTGGGGCTGGGGCTTGGGAAGGAAAGGAGAATCGAAGGGTAAGGGCACGGCAACACTGAACCCCCCCCCCCCAGAACACTGCTTTCTTTGTGCCTTGCTGTAAGGATTCATGGTAAGTAGGAGACCTGAAGTCCCACAGTGCTGATTAGTGCCAACCAGCCCAGTGTCACCAAACGAGAATTCAAGGGTAGCTGGTGATGAAAGACACATGCACAACAGAGCTTTGAAGGAAAACGAAGTAGAGTGAACAGAAGTGCAGACTCCGGTTATGCAAGCTGAGTGCAGAGTGGCTGTCTGCATGGAACTTGGATTTGAACACAAGAGCCTGACAGATGTGCTTGCCTGCTGATCATATAACCACAACTGCATTGAAATTTATAAAAGCAATACGTACCAAGTTAACCTGACTCTTAACAAAGGCTCAAACATTTAAAAACTTAACAGTAGGGGGTAGAAAAGAGTTCCACATAACCGAGCTGCTTTGTGCTTCCTTTGACAGACATTGGCTTCACTGTCCTTTTGAAGTTCCATCTTTCTACCAGTGAAGTCAAATAACTAAATTTGTGTCTCTAGCTCATTGTTAGGATCAAAATTCATGAGAATCCTGACAAACTGCTACATACCTTTTCTGAGGAAACAGAGCACAGCACAGGGGAGTGGCAAACACCAAGCTTAAAGCAAAACAAAACAACAGATCAGCATGTTGAAATGGTCACAACACAGCTTACTTACTTACTTATTTAATGTCTTTTTTGAGACAGGGTCTCCCTGTAGCCCCAGCTGCCCTGGAACTCACTATGTAGACCAGGCTGGCTTTGAACTCACAGAGATCCACCTGCCTCTGCCACCCTAGCACTGGTATTAAAGGTGTGTGCCACCATGCCAGACTCCTTTTCTATTTTTTTTTTTTTAAATATACAGTCTCTTTCTTTAGATAAGAGCATTAGATTATCTTAAAGGAATGTCCTGATTAATTTCTGGCACCCATGATTGCCAAATGACACCAAAAAATAAGGGCAAGAAAAACAAAGCAGTGACTGGAATTTACAACTAACCACCCAGGGGCCCTGCTCTGCCCTGTGCCGGCTCCTCAGAGGCACTTTGCTTCTAATTACTGGGACAACTTCCATTTGTTCTGAGTTGGTCTCACTCTCAAAACTTCTGTTCCACATAACCCAACCGTTCATCCACACCTAAAAAAAATTTAAAAGTAATTTCTTTGCTGATACCTGATTTATCATTCCATGCATTGAGTACATTTTTATAAAATTAAAATACAGTACTTATTTTTTAGAAAGGTAATTTTCACTTACCAAAATCCAACTAAGGTGACTTGAATAGGTGCGTTCATCCATGGGAACCTCTGTATTGAGAAAGAAATGCTATGAACCTTTCCATGTGGCTTGAAGACAATGTCTGCTGCTGCTGAACTAGAAGGGGCATGTCCACATCACAAGACCCGATGCAGTGTGATTAGTACAATCCAGGGTAACACTGCAGCATGAGTTAGTCCCCACATAACTGTCCTAAGTTATGGATGAACACGCATGCAAAGATCAAGCAACATCCACTGTGTTCCCCTGAGGGCTGCCTACCTGTGTGCAGGAGGTAGAGAAGCAGCTAGCATTTCATTATAGCTTATCTCCTCCTATGGAGGCCGGAGGACCTGACACTAAAGCCTTAAGACACATAACTTGCACTGAGTCCCAGCCTCAACACTTACACATTCTCTGTCATAGTTTTAGTTGCTGTCAGTATGGTTAAAACTAGTCCTGGAATAAATTACCTTTGCTAGCCATGAAGGAGCTGGTTGGTCTTGGGGAAAATAAGCAGTGTTAGAATTTTAGCTTTCAAAAAGGAGTAACAAAAATATGCAATATAAAGTGATGAGATACAGGATTATCTAAAAAAGGCCACAGAAATTGCTGCAACCAAGTTGTGAATAGGCTGGGATGCAACTGGCCACTCCAGTTACACATCAACACAAGCTGTTAGAAGATCAGGTGCATGGAGGGGGAGCGTACCCTGCTGTCCGAGGAGACTCCTCTGGTGAAAAGGAACATCAGGAGGGTCAACATAGAGGGAGGAAAAGAGGGACTAGAGAGGAAGGAAGAAATATGATCCATGGAAAAGTGACCCATCCAGGCTATGCTGAGGGCCCCTAACCTAGAAGACAGAAACAGGAAAATATAGTCCTTGGCTACTTAATGCCAGGAGACACCCTGAGGAAGCAGCCTTGGGCAAGTCTGTCTAGGTGCTGTGAAGCGTGCTAAGTAAGTTAAGGTCAGTAGGCCATATGAGCTCATCACAATGTTCCTCCTGCCACTATGTGGCATGCGAGTGTTCTGCATCCTGAACTGTTTAATGAGGATTCTCATAGGGAGATGATAAATTCTTACCCAAGACCCTCCTAGACCTGGGCTGGCACACAGCAGAACAGGAATGCAAGTTCACTGCCAACTGAGATCTGATGTATGGGTGAACTTGAGCCTGTAAGACCAGCCCCCACATGTCTAGTGGCTTCTTGTCTGCTTAAGTAAACTGAGCCAGCCTGTTGTGTGCCATGTCAGGATGGATACATACAAGCAAAGATCAACTTGATGGGAGGCTCCTCATGATAACAAAGACCCTAACTTGAAAACCCCAACCTGCTACCAGCCCTATTCCTGACTCTGTCTCTAGCACCTTGTCTGGTCTACTTCTGATTTCTCAAACAGAGCTTGGCCCAGGAATGGGTGAACTAAGGATGTCTGATCTTTCACTAGATACAGTTCCTCAGGGTAGGGACATGTCTTATTAACAGACTATAAAAAGGATATATTACATTAACGGTTCAAATTAATTGAAGACAGCATACTAAGACACACATCTTTTCCATTGATACGGCTTGCCATACATTGATATAGATATCTCAAAGTTAGTAAAACTCTCAAGTCTTCCCCCAATGATGTTTCCAATAGTTTTACTGGCATTCAACCAGCTACACATTTTTAATGTGTACAATTTAAACTAATACATATCAGTTATGATGTCATCATAAAATAAAGAGCACATTTATTATCTGAAAGGCTCTTTATGTTCCTCATGCCCTTTGGGATTCTTCTCTTTTCCTTTTCTGTACTCTATTCCATGGAAAAGTTGTGGCTCTACTATCACCATATATGTTTGCTTTCTAGGGTTTTATTTAACTTTTTTGGCTTTTATATACAGGGTCTTTGGCAGGCCAGGCTAGCCTCAAACTTGCAATGGAGCCAAAAATGACCTTGGATTATTGATCCTTTTACTTTTTTTAATTTTTTTTTTTTGGTCTTTTTGACCAAAAGACTTTTTGACTAAAAGGGTCTCCTTTTAGTCCCAACTGGCCTGAAGCTCACTATATAGACCAGGCTGGCCTTGAACTCACAGAGATCAGCCCGCCTCTGCCTCCTGAGTGCTGGGATTAAAGGTGTTTGCCACCACGCTCAGCTTAAAGACCGTTCTTAGCCGCCATGTGGGTGCTGGGAATCAAACCTGGGTCCTTTGCAAGAACAGTCAGTGCTCTTAATGGCTGAGCCATCTCTCCAGCCCCAATAGTATCTATTTTTTATGTGTCATTATTTTGAGAATTACTCATGTTGCATAAATAAAAAAATCTACTGATTTATTGAGAAATTAGTATTCTGTTGTATGGTGTTTCTAGTTTGGAGCTATTCTATGTCTGCTGCTGCTGAACTAGAAGGGGCATGTCTACCTCAGAAGAGCCGATGCAGTGTGATTAGTACGATCCAGGGTAACACTGTAGCATGAGTTAGTCCCCATCTAACTGTCCTGAGCTATGGATGAAGACATGTGCAAAGATCAAGCAACATTCTATTATATGGTGTTTCCAGTTTGGAGTAAAACTGCTGTGAACTTTCATCGTTTATGGATAGTTGCTTTTATTTCTTTTAGGAAAATATTTAGAAGTGAAATGGCTGGATCACAATGTAGTATATGTTTGTAATAAATTGCCACAATATTTTCCAAAGTGGCTGCACGATTTTATATTCCCACCAACCAGCAGGGTATGAGAGTTCTAGTTCCTCCACATTCAAGCCAACACTTTTTATTGTCAACTTTTTAATTGTAGCCATTTCAATAAGTATTTCATAATAGCTCATGTGGTTTTAATTTTAATTTATTCAATGACTAAAAATCTGAGCATTTTCCACATAACCCTTGATATTTGTGTACATTTGGTGAAGTATCTGTTCAAATCCTTTTGCCAATTTTTGCATTATGTTGTCAGATTTTTTTTTTTTTTTTTGGTCTTTTCGAGACAGGGAATCATGTTGTCAGATTTTTATATGTTCCTTATCAAGAGCATTTGCTTTGCTATTTTTTTCTCCTAGTCTGTTTCTTTTTTTTTCCACTCTATATAGTTTTTGAAGACTAGAATTTACAATTTTCTTTTAAAAATATTATTTTTTAATTTTTTTTATGAATGTTTTGCATGCATGTAAGTGCACCCATGTTGTACAATCCCCAAAGAGATCAGAAGAGGGCATCTGGAACTGCAGTTATGAATGGTTGTCAGCTGCCATGTGGGTGCTGGAAACTGAACCCAGGTTCTCTGCAAGAACAGTCAGTGCTCTTAACCACTGAGCCATCTCTCCAGCCCCAGTTTTCTTAATGTAGTTTAATCTTTCCTTTTTTTTTTTTCTTTGATAGATCCAATCTAATACTTGGCTATATTTTCTTCTAGCTGTTTTAAAGTGAAGGATTTTTGCATTTAGAGTCCACCAACTCTTGAGTTAATTTTCACATAGGGGAGAATCAATTCCCTTTGTACAACCAAATCCTAGTCAACCTAACCATTTAGAAATTTCCAATGAGCCATGCTCTGTGTCATCATTAAGCTTCTGAAGAACATGTGCTATTGGCTGGTCCTTTGTCAGTTTAAGCCAATCAGATACAGCAGCTCCTTTGTGAGCTGCTGTCCATGCCGAACTGAGCTTGCGCTACAGCCACTTGTCCAGCTCTCCTTCCTCTACCTGCTGCTGGACTCATGCCCTGCTTCTATGGATCTAGTCTCTTAACTGCCTGGTGTACTACAGCCAGCAGTCACAGTGAATGCTCTATGAACAAATAAATAACGACACATTCATATCTGATAAACAATCACTCTTGAGTACATTCTGAGTCCATTTTTTAATTAAAGGAACATAAAAGACCCAGAATTAACAGGATGAGGATTACGATAGGATGTGAGATATATCACTTTTATTCCCAAAGAAAGAATCAGCAAGCTTAAAGAGAACAAGAATATTCTAGACAACTGTTCAAGGAAGCACATAATTTTAGGCAGTGAACTTTTGATGAGCTGTGACAGTTTCCATGAGTCACCAGCCCAGAGCTGGAGTGTTTTCCCAGCACTCTAAGGCTTGGGGGCAGGCTGAGTCACTCTGAACGAAAGCTGCAGGCGTTCAATTAGTATCATGTTTGGAGAAGAGTTTGCTCATCACAGCCGAATCTCCTTTTGCAAAAAGTACATGTAAATGTTCCAGATACTGATAGGAACTACCTGGATGAATGTTTTAATAATGGCCATACTATTTAGCAAGTCCTAAGGCCATCACTCCACAGGCAAAACCTAATATCTATGTGGATTGTTAACCCTGAAGTGGGGAGTGGCAGGTAGTATGGGCACCATCTTCCATTGAAACTGGAAGGAATACCGACACAGTCTGACTCCCTGCAGCTAGGGAGGCTCATGGTCTGACCCTTGAGCTATTTTGGCCAAGTCTCTCCTCCTTAACACAAGAGTTCCAAAGCCACTGGTCCCTTTGTGGGGGAGGGAGGTAGAGGGCTTCTGAGCAAAGAGTAAGATGGCATACTTCCAAATTATGGAAGGGCAGGAAAACAAGCCAAGCTGAAAACCACAGATGAAGATGAGTGGGGGCCACTACGATGGGTCAGCCGGTAGAGGTGCTTGCTGCATAAGGCAGGGGACCTCATTTCAATTCCTGGAACCCACATAAAGGTGGAAGGAGAAAAACCAATTCTATAAAGTTGTCCTCTGGCCTCCACATGTATGCCATGGTACATGTGTGTTCCCTTATACGTACACATACATGACAATAAATTTTTGAAAATTAAAAAAAGGTGAGACTATGCCATATTTGCCTAGGACTGTGTGGCTAGCAGGGCACTTTTATCATGTAGTTTTTCATGTGAGAAAATGCCTGGATTTTATGTATAGTATTTCTACCTGCCACGGCAAGACATTATGCAATCTGCCTTAGTACGTCTCCTGTTCACTGTCTGTCATTTCAAGGTTACAGTAACTGTGGTAACCATTCCAGCATCAAGACCCCAGGATTCAAGGGCCACGATGGGAGAATGAAGTCTTGACTTCATCTCGTGTGTTTTCTCTGATGCTCTCTGTTCAGTACTGATGCAGGCTGAAATTCAGACATTCTTACACAACTGATGTAATTTCAAGCCATGATCACAATATGTCAGCAGTCAGCTTGTGCCCTGTGCCCATGAGCCAGAGCCAGACTCTTGAGTAATGTTCTTCCTATAAGTAACAAGATTCTCAGTCTCTATGTCAGTCAAACTGCATTGCTCATCATGCATTATCTATTGTTGATTTACGGAATTTTCCATTTATTTTATTTGGACTGTGGGTGACCCTAAGTAACTGAAACACAAGGGGACTACGGTGCCAGCAGGTTTACTGCTTAAACAGCAGCTATGCTTTTACCTGTCAATCCCATGACTAAGGCTGTAGGACATCACCAGAAGAGATAGACAAGACCCAGAGGGTGTTGACAGGGCAACTTCCTATGGAGGCGAGGCATTTCTGGATTTCCTCTGGTGGTGCTCCAAGAGTAAAGAGACACTGTAGTCACTACAGACTGTGACAGTACTGCACACTGACACATTAGTGTGCTAGATGTGGTGGTTCCAAAGACTATAGCTCTGACTTATTCTCCCCTAGAGGTTCCAAGAATACAGCTGGACAGGCTAAAGAGTTCTTTTCCCTCACTTGGGGCAGAGTAAGCTGCTCACTCTTTCTTCCCAGCATAGCTTCCTAGCTTAGTTTTTTAAGAATATAACTGAGGAGAAAGTGTTTATGAAGTATTCAGTGTTACCCTTCATTTTCCTATTTGGGCTCATATAGAGTATATCGACCCAATGAACATGCCTACAAGGGGCTTAGATGTGTAGACTGTATGTATCATGATCTCATTCAAGAAGCACTTGGTCTGGGACAGCATCCTTGCTATGAAGTTTTATGGCATTCCCTGGCTTTTACAGTTCTGTTTCTAAGACTCTAATACCCAGGGGAGCTGCCATGTTCACCACCGTATGCCTGCACCTCTAGTGAGGACCTGAGCTTCTGGCAGAGCTAAGTGTGTCTCTACACATAGCACAAACCAAATGAGTCCAAATATCCCACTGTAGCCTAGTTGTTATAAGATAGGAAATCCAGGGACTGGAGAGGTAAGAGCACTGGCTGCTCTTTCAGAGGACCTGGGTTTGATTTCCAGAACCCACATGGCACCTGTCTGTAACTCTAGTTCCAGGGGATCTGATGCTCTCTTCTGACTCCACAGGCATTGCATGACATGGGTACACTTATACACATGGAGGCAATACACTCATACACATAAAAATAATAAATTATTAAGAAAAAGAAAGGAAAGCCAAGACGGAACATAAATGGCACTGTGTTAATCCTACAGCCTAGAAAATGCAAGCTTGAAGGCAGGCAGATGGCGCGCAGCCATGCATGAGTTCCGGTTACAGTTTCACTGCGCAGTATTTTCAGACTTCGTGAGAAACAGTTGATTGATGAATGAATTCTTTTTTTTTTTTTTTTTTTTTTGGAACTCACTCTGTAGACCAGGCTGGCCTTGAACTCATAGAGATTCACCTGCCTCTGCCTCCCGAGTGCTGGGATTAAAGGTGTATGCCACCATGCCCGGCTTAAGGACGGTTCTTAGCTGCCGTGTGGGTGTTGGGAATTGAACCCGGGTCCTCTACAAGAGCAGTCGGTGCTCTTAACTGCTAGGCCATCTCTCCAGCCCCATGAATGAATTCTTTTTTAAAAAAATTTTATTTATTTTTGTATGTGTATGAATGTACTGTCTGCATGTAGGTTTGTGCACCCGTGTCGTGCAATGCCGCGGAGGTCAGAAGAGGGTCTCGGATTCCCCTGGAACTGGAGTTCTCTTGGAATTGGAGTTACAGACGGTTCTTAGCTGCCATGTGGGTGCTGGGGATAGAACTCGGATCCTCTGCAAGAGGAGTCGGTGCTCTTAACCGCTAGGCTATCTCTCCAGCCCCAAATTCTTAAATACGGTTACCAAAGAAAAACACACAAGGTTGTAAATTCAGTGCTCCATGAAGCTTCTATTCCAAATGAATTTTTCATTACTGACATTACGGATAATGATTTCTTATAGTCCAAAGTCAAGTAAGTCATCGTTTCAATTTGACCAAGCTAGGCAAATGGATGACTGGGTGGGCAGTTGACCTCACCAAGGCAGAAGTCATGTGCAAAAAGCCTTTTTAAATATCTGAAAGTAGAAATAAGATGTTCCTGGAAACATCTTTGTATTTATATAACTGCCCAAGAGAAAACTGACCTTTGGGGGTCTCACTCACTAAATATCCTGTAGAGTTGGAAGTCTGAAAAGCAATGAAAAAGATTAAGGAAATGACAGTGGAACTGGGGCTTACCTTCAAAAGGGCTTTCTTTTCCAAAGTGTTCATGATAAATGGAGGGATGGCTGGAAATAAACAGATCCACTTAAATCCCTAGTCAAAGCATCTTTCCAGCTACACTTTCTTAATGATTTGATTAAAGGCTATGTCACTTTTAGACTATTTTTACACTGGCAGAGTGAAAACTACTTGTAGCAATTCTTTAAATGATTAAATTTTGGTTTACTGACTGTTATACACTGTGTACAAGTACTGAGCTATCACATCATGCCTCACACATTTATGCAATAATAAATTCTTTTAGAGTAAATTGGAAACCTATTTCATCTTCCAGAATTTTGAAAAACAAATATAATATTCTCTGATAGCCAGGAAGTTTAGAATCTTTGTGAGAAATCTCTAGTTACCTTTAAATACACAATACCACAGACATCAGGAACTGTTTCATTTCCTGTTAACAAAATAAATCTAATCTTGAGCATCTATCATGCAGTGAGGACAATCGAAAGATCCTGCTTCATGAAGCTCAGGCAGATACAGTGCAGGACACAGTAGGCCACCAGGGGCTGCTGATCTGGGAACACTGCCTGGACTTCTCAGAGCCACAGGTTTCTGTATCCCCATCTATGAAATGAGGACCTAAGTAACAGTAACATTAACCTGGCTATAATGTGGCAGGCAGCACTAGTTCATTAATGCTCAACCCATCACAGCTTAACTCAAAGCAAATGGAGTTTATTGGAGTTGAGGGGAGGCTGGAAATCAGGGCTCACGAGGTATGCTGAAGGGTTCTATAGCCTCCCCTTCATCAGTTAACAAGCATGCTGGTTTGGGATTCAATGGAGTTTGTAGACCTTTCAGTACTGTGGTTTCCTATAAACCCTCATAGAACACACTGGCATTTAGAAAGGGCATGGGGCAGGGTGGGGCGGGGCGCGGCGGGGGAGGTTTCCCTCTGTTGAGTTAGCTGGAATGCAAACACAGTCACTGCTTGCCCTTCAGTAGCAATGGAGAGATGTTCCAGGACTACTTGCAGATCTCAAAATGTTTGATGCTCGGGTCTCATATAAAATAGGTTAGTATTTGCAGATAATGTACACACAGCCTTCCATGGGTGCTATCATCTCTAGGCGACCCATAATATCAAAACTATATGAATGCTATACAAACAGTTGTACTCTATTGCTGAGAGAATAACAAAGGAAATGTCTGGATGTGCTCAGCACAGACACTCTTTCCTGATACTTCTATCTTGGATGACCAGTTCTTGGACGCTGAACTGCAGAAACACACACAGAGATGAATGCAGGGTATTTCTCAGTTTTCCTTCATGCACTTTTCTTCCACTTGTGCTACTCACTGCAACTAGCCAGCTGATGAGCATCCCGTGACAACAGCCAAAATATGAGTTAGTGAAGGTGACAGTGGCTGATAGGTAGGCCTCATATAAGTGCATCCGTGTAATAGGAAAGTGCTATTTAATACAGCTTAGGTGAAAATATTAAGCACATTAATTACTGTTTTGCTTAGTTTTCCCTGCTGAGAATGCTGTAATTCCTAGGCCCTGGGATTTCTGAATGTCTGAGAACTGGCACTACATTCTCTAAAGCATCCTGATGGATGGGCATGAGATTCTCTGAGGGTCTTCAAAAGATTTTGTTTCTGCTCAGGCTTAATCCACCCATATGGAGAACACTGAGTAGCTGCCCAGTCTATATTTCCTACTAGCTATCCAAGCATTCCCACGTGCTCCATGTTCTAAGTATTTCCAATATACTAAATCTTCAGTGGAAATCATCTCCATAGATGTTAAATGCTTCTTCTTATGATCCATATAGCTCACACCCTACCCTTCTCATTCATCACCTCCTTTCATTGCTCTAGTCCAACCAGCCATCCTTCCCTGCATGGGGTGCTCGTAGAGCCTCCAAACAGTCTCCTCCCACTGTGGTTGTCTGCCTTTAATTTAGTCTCAGCAGTTTCAATCAAAGCTGGATTTGCCTCGTCTATGCTTTAAATTATGTGTGACTTTCTACCTCCTCCCCCAGACTAAAAGCCAGAGCCTAAGCAGTCAACCCTGAAGTCTTTGCGGCCACTTACATCCCTTTCCCCATCTCTCTATTCCAGCTGCACCTACCTTTTCATGACGCCTCCAAAACGAAAGGCCAGCCCCCTGCTCTGCTGCTGCTGCTGCTCTGCCCAGGGCTCATCCCTCAGGGGCCACTCACACTCTCATCTCTACCCCGTCCCTGGCCTGGGTGCCTTGCTTCTCCCATCCCTTAAATCTCCTTTCCCTGAACTCATATCATCCACTTCACATATAAGTTAAGCATTCCTAATTTAAAATATATACTTAGAATTACTTCAAAATTAGAAATGTTTTGAGAACCAAACAATGCCCCATGTGAAAATATCACTCTTGATAGGTGACTGATTAGTTGGATTGCTGGCCTACAACGCATTTGTCATATGCATCAAATTACTAGAAATAGTACATAAAATTATTTTTAGACTATATGTATAAGATGTATATAATACACAAATAAATTTTTCATTTTACCTTGGGTCTCAGGTTAAAGATAGCTTTATCTACCTACCTATCATCTATCTATCTATCTATCTATCTATCTATCTATCTATCTATCTATCTTCTAACTTATCTGTCATCTATCCATCCATCCATGTATCCATCCATGTATCCATCCATCCATCCATCCATCCATCCATCCATCCATCCATCCATCCATCATCTATCTATCTGTCATCTATCTATCATCTATTTCATCTATCATCTGTCTGTCTGTCTGTCTGTCTGTCTGTCTGTCTATGTAGGTATTTGATTCATTGCTTACTTGCTGGCTGTTCCATCAGAATGTAATTTTCCCCAAGGGGAGTGATTTTGGTTGTTTTTGTTTACAGGGAAGCTGATATGGGCTACCTGGCAGGGTGGGCAAGCTCACTCACCCATGCCAGGAGCGGCCATGAGGATCCTGGAGACAACAACTTGCATGATGGCTTGTTTTGCTGCATTTGTTGATTCACCCAACCGGACACCATTTTCATCCGTGACAGGAATGCCGACTTTGAGTTCTCTGAAGGGAAGAACACACACATGGGCACTTGCAGATGCCTTCGTGTGGCGTCCTGGAGGAGGACTATGTTGGGAAAGATCAAATGCCTCCTTCACCCAGTTTCCCACTCAAATGTCATTCTTGGCACTGACAAGTCTATTTTTACATACCAAGAACAAGTTCAAAACCTCTTGTGATAGACACAAAAGAAAAATAACATGCGGGATACTTGTTGAAGAGGACATATCTTTTCCAATAATATGATTTGAGGGGTGGATGTGCTAACTTAAAGTTAAGGTTAATTTCTATGCTCATGTACAAATTTGAATAACTTTCTAAATCAGAAATAGACATAGTACATAGCACTGTCACATCATCTCAAGCACTGTCACAGAGTCTCTGGAGCACAGCCGTACTGGATAGTAACTAACTTGCTTGCCAATGCTGGGAGCAGAGGGCCTGTTATTACCCTGTGTTTAATTATTCATTCCGAAATGCTTATTTTCTTTTTTAATTTTTGCCAGCTCTAAAATACATCTGAGGTACTGATTAATATTACCTCAAGCCACACAAGAAAACCTCAGGGGAGAGCACAGACCTATGCAGAGGATGTTTTCTTTGCAGAGACTTTTGGCCTAAAGCAACTACAACTGGGTGTAAGCTCGAGATGAACTTTCGAAACAGGAAGACTATTCTAACCCGCTAGGAAACTTTTCAGCCTGATTCTTTTAATAAGCAACCCAATCGGCCCGTCCTCTCTGAAAGATTATTTTGAAGCAAATCCAAGATTTCATATAACTTCATCTACATATTACAAGAGACTCTTCCTGGCAAGCACAAGTCCTTGCTAAGAGTGTGTTAATCTTACCTTTGCCTCATTAATGGAATATTAATGCAATTAGCAGCAGCTACAGCAGCAAAGGGAACAAAACGTCCTATCAGTGGTGAGACATGCTGCAGAAAAGATAATTCCAAAAGCGTTATCTCACTTTTCCTGGAAGACTGAGTAGAAATTCTTGTCTCTTTTTAAAAATGCAGCAGTCCTAGCTGTATAGAAACTCTGGCCAAGAGGACCTTCAAACTTGCTGCCTAGTAGCTTTTATATTTCTGGCATGGGCATACTGAGACCATATATTCTAACATACGCTGGTAACTCAGTGTGGTTGAAAGGATATGGACTTTAGAGTCCCCAAGTTGCAAAATGTTGAGTTCAGATGCCAGCTTTTCTACCTCTTTAGAGGTATCCCTCCCCCCAACACCTCCTTGGTCTCAGGAGGGCTTCAGAAAGAGGCACTTAGTTCTTAATACACAGCTGATGGTAACTGTTACATCCTTTCCCCAAATCATTAGAAAATATAGTTAATATATGCAGCTAAAGGCGATGACTATGATACAAAAGCCAAGTGACTAGAACTCATCTGAGGAACAATAGAGAGACTGAAGGCCAGATAGATGAGAACAAAGTAAGAAGCTCTGCCATGGAAATAAAAATCCAAGTACCTTGGTTAATGCGTTAAGTCCTAGGGCTGTTGCCACAGCACCAGTTGTTGCAGAAACATAAGCGGTTCCCAACTCACTGAAAAGAATAAAGACAATGTAACAAGGAGTGCATATCAGTAATCTCAACATGGGATCAAAGAAACATGGGGGAGATGGAAGACCAGGATCAGAAAAGGAGAGTTGCAGAGCAACATCCAGGATGACTCCACCAGGGAGGAGGCATCAGAGACAGAGCAAGCACACCCGGTAACAACAGGCTAGAGCCCCCAATAATCAGATATGTGGACTGAGCACTTGTGGGTGAGGAAGGAGGAGCTGTGTGCAGAAAACAACAAACGAAGAGGATGCTGGGCTCAGTGGAGCAAATGTGCTCAAATAAAATATATGAATCAAGGGACTGGAGAGATGGTTCCGTGGTTAAGAGCACAGAGGACCCAGGTTCGATTCCCAGTACCTACATCCGTAACTCCAGTTTCAGGGCATCTGACATTGCAGGATATGAGTGCACTTATGTACATGCATACACATAAAATAAAAATAATAAATAAAATATTACTCAAAATATTAATGGCAAAAATACAAAGCTGCTGTTCATAAAATGTTATTTTATTATATGAAGACACCACAAGATTTAGTATAACTTTAGTATTGTAAAGTATAACTGAGGCCCAAGCAATTCTGTTCATTGTGAGAAGCACCATTGGGTGGCAGATTTTGACACCCTTCGCTCCATTTGATGATAGCAGAATATGAGCCCAAACCCAATTTTCAAAGCTAAACAAGGAAAATACCTTTCTTCTAAGTGTTATGCAAGTCATACTAATATTTTTTTGTTTAATCAATCTCCTTAGCTTGGCTAAACAAAATCTTTTAAGTCAGGTGATGCATTCGTAAGCTCACTGCTTTCTTTTGAACTCCAGGAAGAGTACTTTTAAACCACAGTATCTCTGAAGGCCACACGGCCACAAAGTCCCCTCGTTGTTTTGAAGCTTTGACTCATGCAGGCCACAGGGGAGTCATTTAGTGGAGGCCCAGACCCTTACTTCACAGTGAGGGGAGCATCTCCGCTTCTGTTGGTGTAGTTGACGACAGCATTGAAGGACTGGTTAATCCACTGCCAGAAGAGCACAGCAGGAGTGGTCCTGAAACAGAATAAGTCATCACATACCCACCAGCAACCCCCCCGCAGTGAGTACCAGCCACCAGCAAGGTAAGGGAGCACAGCTGCAAGCTTAGGGCCTCTGTGGCCAAGCAGACCTTGCACTCCAATGCAGTATCCTTATCACCAGGCTTCCAGTGTTTCTATCATGATCAAGTAAGAAAGCTCTAGGAGCCTGGCAGCATAGATACAATAAATGGCAGGTCCCTTCTCTTGGGTACAAAGAAGCCATTTGTAGGTTGAGCAGTCTGGGCCCCTCCTAATTGCATCACATGGGTGAATGTGTGTGCATGTCTATGTCTCTGTCTTAAACATACCTGTGTCTAGAGAGAGAGAGTAAAAGGAGAATTTGCTTATAGGCTATTTTTTTCTCCATTTCATTTTCTTTTAGGCATATGACAGGGAAAATGTTAATCTCCTTTTAAACAAACATGCTATTTTCTATCCTGACATGGGTAAAACATACCTTTAAATGCAATGAATTATTTTCTTTGCTTGTTTTACTTTGTTTGGGTTTTAAATAAGAGCTTTACTTATAGACCTCAAAGTCATAGAGAACCTCCTGCCTCAGTCTCTATGTGCTAAGAGTCCAACCATGAGCCCCTATGCCCAGCTAAAATGAATGTTTTCTTAAAGCATAAAGAAAAACGCGATTACAGGTGCCACACCAGACCTGCTGCTTAACAGAGTGGCAACATCTCTTCAAAAGGGAACTAAACATGAAATGATATCTTTTTTTAAAAGATATTAAGGATTTAATACATTTTTTAAAAATATGCCTTTTCCACAGTAATATAAAGCTCAGTTTTTTTTCTGTTACTTTATTTTTTTTCATTTTTTTAATAATAAGTGATAATTTATGGAAATGATATCTTTTATGTCAAAGCAATACCACCTCATTTTTGTCAAATTGTTTCTGCTAATTTGAGACAGCTTTTTTTTTTTTTTTTTCTTTGACAGGGTCTCCCTGCAGCCCCAGCAGTCCTGGAACCCACTCTGTAGACCAGGCTGGCCTTGAACTCACAAAGATCCACCTGCCTCTGCCTCCCAAGTGCTAGGATTAAAGGCGTGCGGCACCACACCCGGCTAATTTGAGACAGTTTTAGCTATATAGTCAGGCTGGCCTTAAACTCAATTTTCAGGAGTTGGTTCTCTCCTTTACTACGTGGGTCTTGAGGATCCAACTCAGGCTTGGTGGCAAGTGCCTTTACCTACTGAGCCATACATCTAGACCTACATTTTATTTTTTATTGAACATGACGTTCTGACATATTGTAGAACAAGAAATTCATCATTCTCCTTAATTGTGACATTTATTTACATATGAAAATATACTCTGAATCACAAAGTGATAACAAATGAACTGTACCACCATAACTCACCTATAAAATGTCATCATGCAGCCCGTGATGGTCATGTTCATTGGAACTTGAGCTGACATTCTTCCTATCAAAATCATCTTTTCACCTGTGTCGGGGTGGAAAGCCGAATCGTACACATACTTTGCTCTCCACAACTCATTTTCCGTAAGGCCCGGAGGAATGATTCCTTGTCTAGGAAACGACAGTGAAGAACTTAGCAACTGTTCCTTTCAAATCTCTCTCCAGGGCCTGAAGACGAAGAACTTCACTGTGCCCATATGACTGTGACCAGATACAGAGAAAGTTACAGAGGGTGGGTGCCAACTTATTCTTAATATTTATTTATTTGGGGCACTGAACCCAGGGCCTCACATATAAGTGTGTGTTTGATGGTGACTTATATTCCCAGCCTAAAGCATAAAGAAAAACATGATTACAGTGAACATTTCAATCCTACTCATCTCAAATTATCTCTAATTTGAAAAACAGCAGAAAGTACCTTGCGTATTAAGGAGTATCCAACTTTGAAATATTCATTGTTTTAAATGGCACATTAAAAAAGTAGTCTGAACTTGGCAAACTCTATTTTTAAACAATTAGATCAAGTTATGGGAATCAAAGATGTGACTTCATTTTAAACCTGTTTGAAATCTAAGTTTGAAAACTTAGATTAGGAACCCTTTAGTGCAAATGAAGGATCAGGGTCATCATTTGTTATATTTTTCTATTTGTATTCCTATTTTTTATATTGTCAGAAGTTTAGAAAACATGAAGATTTAGTGGGACAATTAGAATCATTCAGCCTTTATCTACCAATTGCCAATGGTATTACTTAGGTGACTACATTTTTACCTTACTTTGAAGGTCTAGTAATATGTGTTTATGTAAAGGCGCCAAACCAGATGCTTAATAGCCACAATTTGCATTCAGTAATATTTTTGTATATTTTTCTTTGCATCTTTATATATTCTTCTAATCAGTCTATACTAGGTTAAAGAGTAGCTCCCAAATTCATGTCCACACCCAAGAACAGGACATGGCTTTGTCAATGTAGTTAGCCAAAGTGAAATCCTATTGGATTAGTGGTTACTAAATCCAACAAACAGAATACATGTGCACACACAAAGAAGACAGTGATATTATGGCGGAGTGTAGTGATGCAACCCACAAGCCACAAGATGCCAAACACTACCCAGAGCTGCAAGTACCTAGAAGGAGGCAGGCAGGATCTTCCGAAGGTTGTTAGAGGGACTGTGACCCTACAGCACCTCGACTAGGACTTCCAGCCTCCAAACTGGGAACAACACATTTCTGTTGCTTGGGCCACATGGTTGCAGGGAACAAGCATGCCATTCTTTAAACACTACAGATGATTCCAGTCTCTGAGTTTAGAATAACATAGCAATCTCCTAATGTTGGGCATTTAAATTGTTCTAATTTTGCCATTTGTAAAGGATGCAGAAAAAAATAAACCTTCATAATTTTTCTCCATATCCAAGACTGTTTAGAAAGATGTGGAAATAGCTAAAAAACAAAAGCCATGTAAAAGATGAGTCTCAGTTTGCCTTGGGCATCAGCAGAAACACTGCTAGTTATGTGATTCAGATGTAGAGGAGTCCTGTGGACAATTAACCCAAACTTTAATTTTATTGGTTATATGTTGTCTTGTGTTGTCAGGAGGAGCAATGTGAGTCCTGTATAGAAAGGCCTGGCCAGCGTGGAGCTACACAAACATCTGCCTACACATTGTTCATTTTTCATAATAGTGGTTTTCTTCTTGTTGAAGTTTTTAACTTACTTGGAATTTATCTGAAAGTAGGGACCTGTGAAGTCTGCTTAGCTCTGCTTCCCAGTTGGCTGGTTTCTACCACCACTTCAGGAGCAGCAGCCTTGGTTTCTAGTCCTCTGTAGTATTCTTGCTTACCTGAACATCCTGTGGTTCACCCACCATTTTAAGGACAGGACATCTTTACTTCTGGTAGAGCAATTGCTGTTCCCTCTATTCTTCTTTCAAATATGCTTTAGTTATACTCATCATTTTTCTATAAAAACCTTACAGGTGATCACAATTGTATTTTGACTGAAACTGTTATTAGGAGAGAAGATTCCACAGCATGAAGCCTTCCTTTCCATCTGAATGCTTCTCTCTAGTTACATCTTTAACTGGCACACACTTCTGAGTGAAGTTGTTCTGGGGTATCTTTTATATATGTATTCCTTTTTTACTTAAGAATTATGTGTATGCGTCTGTAGGTGGGTATGCGCATGAGTGCAGGTGCTCGCAGAGGCCAGAGGTGCCAGATCCACTGGAACTGGAGATGCTGTGAGTATACTAATGCCTTGTGTATATTATAAGCTGCCCCCCATAGTTTATTTGTTCCAGGTTTCAAGTAGATTTCCAGGATGTTATCAGTTGCAAAATAAAATTCTTTCAAAATACTTCAGAATCAAGAAGATGAAGGTGGCCTGGCCTTGCTCCAAACCTTGCTGGGCATGGCTCCCTGCAGTGTTTCCTGGGTGTGTTCTCTTGGATATTAATAGATGTCATTGAAAAAAGAAAGGGCTTATGCTCAGCTTGGGAACATGGATTAAACAGCTTTTTCTTTTTTAAAATTCCTAAACATTTTGGAAACTTAAAATAAAATAATACAATAGGATGTGATGGGATATCTTTAAGACTAGAACTTTCCCAAATCCAGTTTTAGAAAACACCCTTTTTTGGTCTTTCCATTACTTTCTGTAGTCTTCAAAGTTCTGCTGTACTTGCTCAGTGTAGTGTGGCACTGGCTGCTAACTTGGAATATGTATTATTTTTGTTTTAGACATTCTTATTTAATACGTGTCACCAGGAGATCATAAAGTGGTTGAACGTGGGCTGGAGAGATGGCTCAGCCATTAAAAGCATCTGCTGTGCAAGCTTGAAGATGGAAGTTCAGACTTCAGTGCCTACTAAGAAACCAGGTTTTGTCCTGTTCTGTCCTGTCCTATCCTGTCCAGTATGGTGCAGGCCTGTATCCTCGGCACAGAGGAGGCAGAGACTGGACGATCACTGGAGCTTGCTGGCTACAGACCACGTGGAAAAAAAGCAAGATCAAGGGAAAAACTGCAGAGTCACAAGAGGACACCTAATGCTTGCCTCTGGCCTCTACGCATCCACACACGTACCTTGGGTGTGTATGTACATACGCACACACATGCACAGAGAAGGTTTACTTCAGTTAACATGACTGATCCCATGAAAACACATTTTTCATCTCTGCCACCTACAATACTCTATTTAAATTTAAAGGAGTTAACACTTGAAACTGGTGTTTTTTTTTTTTTTTTTTTTTTTTGGGTCTTTTCGAGACAGGGTCTCCCTGTAGCACCAGCTGTCCTGGAACTCACTTTGTAGACCAGGCTGGCCTTGAACTCACAAAGAATCCGCCTGCCTCTACCTCCCAAGTGTTAGGATTAAAGGCGTGCGCCACCACGCCCGGCGAAACTGGTTTTTAAAAAGAGATAATTTAATTTATACTTTGGAAATTTGTTAAATAAAAGCTATAATAGAGAAATATTAAGAAATTTATAGAGATTTACCAAATGTGACAATAATCTAAGCCTCCTGAATTTGGATGAAAAAAATTTAAAGCCAGCTTACCAATATTGCTTTCCTTTATAAAAGCTTGGGATATATATTCCTTATCATCTTAGGGAAGTGCTCTACATCCTTAGCTAATTAATTATTTTATTAGAAACAGGTATATGAGTTTACCTTCCCATGGCATTGGTCAAGTTGCGAGTCCCTGCTTTGACATATCCTCAAATTAAAATCACATTTTCACTCTTGTAATACATTCTTCTACTTTATGCTGCAACACAGGTATATATTTGTGGTTTCATAAAATGAATAAAGGAGGTTTCCCTTTTATTTTCAGAGAAGTTTGTAGTCGAATTGATGTTTCTTCCTGTGTGTGTATGGTGGGGGAATCTATTTTATTTTACCTGTAGTCATTTGGCCTTGAAGATTCTCTGTGGTTAAGATTTTTGTGTAGACGGGTGTGGTGGCCCACGCCTTTAATCCTAGCACTTGGGAGGCAGAGGCAGGTGGATCTTTGTGAGTTCAAGGACAGCTAGGGCTACAGGGAGACCCTGTCTTGAAAAAACCATAAAAAAAAAATGGTTTTTGTGTATAGCTAGGCATGGTGGTGTACACCTTTAATTCCAGCACTTGAGGTGAAAGTGGCAGAAGTAGATGGATCTCTGTGAGATAGAGACCAGTCTGGTCCACACAGAGAGTCCTGGGCCAGCTGAGGCTACAGGGAGACCCTGTCTCAAAACTCATACATATACACACTAAGATTTTTCAAAAATTTCAGCAAAAAGTACTATATAAAAGGCTTTATTTTTACATTTTATGTCTCTTCTAGCTAAACTTCCTTATTCCTTCTCTGTTATTTTTTCAGGGGGAATACTTTGAGGTGTATATATTTTATGTTCCTTACTGGGTTTACTCAGTTCTTCCATTTATTTTCAACCCTAGGAATATTAACTCCTGGATGTTGAAAGTGAAGCCCTTTGCACTGCGTTCTCCTCTAGATAAGTGTAGGTGGTGATCAGCACACTCTGCAGTCAGAGCTTGGCTGGGGTAAAAACCTTGCCCTCACATCTAAAACTCAGCTCTAGCTAGGGACGAAATCCAGAGCCTTGTGTACACTAGGAAAGGGTTCTACCACTGAGCCAAATCGCCAGCCCAAGTTTTTATCCTAGTTCCTCTATCTGAAAAATGGGGACAACAGTGTATTTACTCTATATAGACTGTGGTCAGGGTTAAAGCACTAAACAGGAAGGGTCACATGGCGAGTGCCCACTGAGGCCTACTTGGCTCTTCAATTTCTCTCTCTCTGTCTCTCTCTCTCTTTCTCTCTCTCTTTTGGTTTTTTTGAGATAGGGTCTCCCTGTAACCCCAGCTGGCCTGGAAATTACTATGAAGACCAGGCTGGCCTTGAACTCACAGAGATCTGCCTTCCTCTGCCTCTAGAGTGCTGGAATCATTGTTCCCTCTGAACAATGGTCAGTTCATTCATTATTGGACTAATTGTTTAATCAAAGACATAAATTTTCCATGGAAGCATAATTTTGGCACAATTCCTTAATAATTCCCATTAATTTTGTCATTGTTTTCACTTTGTGATTCTACCCTTGATTCTTCTTTTTCAATAAAGAGAAAGTATTTAAAGATTCTGATTCAATTTGAAGCTGTATCAAAGACTGTGAATTGGTCTGCCAGGATTTTGTACTCTCACCCAGTCTCTCCAGCAGCAGCTTGTGATGCGACATTAACTGGCTGCCTAATTCGGTTTGTCTGATATTCACTAGACCTTTAATCAACACTGAAATTTTCTGATCCATTTACCCTGAATTGTACTTTGATTTCCATTATAACAATTTCTGCTTCTTTTTTTTCAAACTCAGCTCTGTCTACCAGAGAAGAGACCACAGGAGTTTGAATCTGAAGCTCTTGCTTCCCAGGGCACTGCTAGAACCTGTACACACGGTTCCAGTCTCCTAATGCTTAGTGTGCAGACAGTTATTTCCTAAGAACTTTTTTTTTTTTGTCTTTTCTACAGCCCCGGCTGTCCTGGAACTCACTCTGTAGACCAGGCTGGCCTTGAACTCACAAAGATCCACCTGCCTCTGCCTCCCAAGTGCTAGGATTAAAGGCATGTGCTACCATGCCCTGCTCTAAGAACTTTTTAATTCTGTTTATGGAAGTGATGAGTTTCAAAATGCTTATTTACAGATAAAATGGATTAACAGTGAGGAGATCATGGCAGAAATGCTCAAAGGACATTATATCGGTACGTGCAAACATCCTTATGAAGTTCAGTACCATGAATACACACCAATAGAAAACATTAAAAAAAATAAGTTTGTTTACAGGAAACATAACTTTTTTTTAAATTGCCACATATGGGTCTCTTGGCAGGAACTCAGGACAGGAACAGGTGTGGTCATGTCTGTTCTAAGCTTAGGTGTATGTATGTGAGCTAACATTCTAGCCAACATGTTCCAGAGGCACAAGTGAGGGTCACAGGATCTCTCTGCTTACCCCCATGAGTCGGGATGACTTGATGATACAAAGGTCTGGGACTGGCTGCTAGGAGGTGACGTCACACTGCCTGTGTAAATGCCATGCTGCATTTGAATGAATTGCTATTGTACTTGGAATTGCTTTGGCCATGTGTCCTTGGGCTGTGCTTCCCAGCTCATACTTTCTCCATGGCCTGTTCCACCATGGCATTGCACCACAACCCGGAGCACAAACCATGGAACCACACTGCTTCCTGGCTTGCTCCTCTGGCCCATGCTCAGCCTCCCCTCCCCTCCCCTCCCCTCCCCTTCCCTCCCCTCCCTTCCTCCCTTCCTTCCTCCCTCCCTCTTTCAATTTTTTTGAATTTGTGGATTTCACACAATACATCTTAATCATATTTAGCCTCCCTCTTCTCCATCTGCATTCCCCCACAGACCACCCACAGGACTTCGTGCATTTTGTCATATATGTTAAGACCTACAGAGTCAAGTCTGTGTACCCAAATGTCCCTCAGTGTGAGTTTATCAGCCTACTTTCTTATATAGCACAGGCCTACTTGCCCTAGGTGGTACCACCCACAGTGGGCTGGGCCCTCCCACATTACTCAACAATCAAGAAAATGCCCCACAAACATGGCCACAGGCCAGTCCAATGGAGGAAATTCCTCAATTGAGGTTTCTTCATCCAGGTGTGCCAAGCTGACAACTGAAGCTGTCCAGAACACACACTGAATGGTGTTTTTGAGGAAACACCAAGTAATTTTATATTTACTCTCCACTGTTCTCTCCCTATGCAGTCACTGTCGACTTGAGTGGATTTAGAATCACCTAGAGATTAGTAAACACCTCCTGGTAGGCCTCTGAGGGCATTTCTAGGGAGGGTTAACTGTGTGTGGGGCAGGGCAGGTGCCAAGTGTGGGTGCTGCCATCCTTGCTGGGAACCCAGATGTGCTGAATGAGCACTGACCTCCCCCTCTGTCGTTTCTCCACCCTGCCATGACCCTCCCACCAGGCCTTCCCTTGCAATGAGCAAAATATGGCTGTTCTCAGTTATTTCTGTCAGACATTTTGTTCACAGCAACACAAAAGCAAATAACGTAAGGAATGCACCACCCTTCCCATTCCTCACTCTCCTGTGTATTAGGGAATGGCAAGCCACAGTCCACAGCCTGACCTGGGAGCCAAGAATAATTTTTACAATTTTAGAACATCCCGCAGAGACTTAATGCATAAAAATATTTGCTCTCTGGCCCTTTTAGAAAGTTTATTGACTTCTGGCAACTGTCCTCGGAAAGCTCATCTAGTTTATTTTCTATGGTTCTGTGGTTTTCTGACACTGTTTTCCATGAGAACTTTAATTTTTCTAAGAATTTTAAAGTTCTTGGTCTTATTATTATTCTAGTCTGCTTTTCTGTTGCTGTGATAAAACACTAACCAAAACCAACTCGGGGAGGAAGTAGTTTATTTCAATTTATTAGGTTGCCATTCATCACTGTGGAAAAACAGGGTAGTGAAACAGGAGCCTGGAGGCAGAAACCATGGGGAGTCTCACTTGCCAGCTTGCTTCCCCTGGCTTAGTCTCCCTGGTTTGCTAACTTTCTGATACTGCCCAGGCCCACCTGCCTAGGGTGCTGCTGCCCACAGTGCCGGACTGAAAAGGCCCTGCAGACACGCCCACAGGCTAGGAGGAAATTCCTCAGCTGAGGTTCCCTCTTCTCAGATGTGTCAAGTTGACAACTGAGATTAACCTGACAGTGGTCAACATGGCCTACTCCTCTTTTCTGTTCCAAATTCACAGAGAACATTTATTGTCCTGAATTCTTGAAAATCTACTTATGTGCGGTCTTCCTTTACCTCGTTTTCAGTACTTTCCTGAGAGGTTCTGTGGCCTTCCTTCCTTCTTCCTTCTGGCTCTCCCCCTCTTGGCCAGACTTACAGTTTATAGACTGGCACAGGCTCCCATCTAACTGCCGAGCTGACAGGAAACTGCCTGAGATGTGTTTTTCTGTGTTTAGATGCAGCTCTTCTGACTATCCAATTCTCTGCTTTGGAAGGACTCCTTGAGCACAGAAGCCAGCAAATTACTGCCATGGTTTGCATGGCCAGTGGGCCACATAATTTTTACATTTTTAACAGGATTATAAAAAATTAAATTCAATACATGATGACACTCTCTGAGGTGTATAAAGCCTAAAGTATTTCTTATCTAGCCTTTTATGGAAAAACTACCTACTGCTGAATTAGTTGTGTCTGAACACCCAAATTCTAAGGCTGATAGAGTCTTTTCTGTATGACACATGACATGAGCTTATTGGCATTGGACCCCACACATGCTTACTTATTTACTTTTCCCAGATGAGTTCTTGCTATGTTGCTCAGGTTTATTTCAAATTCACTGGCTCAAGTGATCCCCCTGCCTCAGCCTCCTGAGTAGCTGGGATTTCAGATGAATGCTACTATGCTCCGGTTCTCTCATCTATTTCAAATCATCTTGAGATTACTTGTAACTTAATAAAATTGAAATACCACATACAGTTTTAGAGTATTATTTAGGGTATACCAGCAAGAAAAAGAGTCTGTTCATATTAAGGACAGATGTAACATGGTTGTCTTCGATGTTTTCTATCTACACCTGGTTAAGACCATGCTGGAGAATTGGTACACAGGGAGGAATGACTGTCCTCACAGGAGGCTCTCTCACTCAAGTGATGGACTCTGGCCCAAACCTATCACAATCCCTTCCATTTGATTACTTACCTAGAAACTCTCATTCCCAGAGCAATGGCCCTACCCCTACTTACTAGTAGCCAGTTTTTTGAATGATGTCCAAAGAAAAGAGGAGATGCAGGGATAGCTGTGTTACAGAAAAGGAGGCAGGATGTGGGGAAGGAGATTTCATAGCCAAATAATTTACAAGTTACAGTGAATGCTGCATGTCTGCGGTGAGGGTCGGCACTAGGGGATCTAATGCATCTTCTTTATTATTATTATTTAAGCAGAAGTTTACTACAAAAACTGTTGCAAAATAATGAAGTCATTTAAAAATAACAGAGTAAGATGACAGTCCATTATTGGATGAAACCAGCATTACCTGTAATTGTGCACTGTTTTTCTTGCACTCTCTAGTTGTTCATTTGTTAACAGAATGTTCCTGGGATCAGTCACAGTGAAGAAGTGATTGGCTCGGCCAACAAAAGTGCTTTGATCCCATCGTGGCTCCTTGATGTTAATGTTGGGTGGTAGCTCCCCAGACATCTTCCTGGATTCTGGGAAAGCAGAAACAAGTTAAGTGAGGTCACACTGTCACTACACACTTAGAAACTTGGTAGTCACACTTAACCTGTAAGAAAAGACAGCTCAGTGGGCAAAGGCTTGGTAGGAAAGCTTGGTGATCTGTGTTGTATCCCCAAAACCCACATGAAAGGTGGAAGGAGAGAGCCAACTTCATCAAACTCCGACTTCCACATGCATTCTGAGTAACCTTCCCTGATGCACACACACTGTATAAGATTTAAAAATGACAAAAAAAAAATCTAATGTTTAAGTAAGTTTATGATTCTGTGTTGAGCAACACTCAGATCTACCATGGTGTAGATGTAGCATGTGGGGAGTAAACTGAGTACACTCTCAGATCTACCATGGTGTGGATGCAGCACGTGGGGTGTAAGCTGAGCACGCTCTCAGATCTACCATGGTGCTTATGCAGCATGTGGGGTGTAAGCTGAGCACACTCTCAGATCTACCATGGTGTGCGTGTAGCATGTGGGGTGTAAGCTGAGCACGCTCTCAAGCCAAAGCAAACTATTTACAAACCTCAACCTATCATAATGAAATTTCCACAATTTGTCCCATCTTTCTCTTTATAAATGCACAATATTTCATGATTCCTTTTTTACTGGAAAGATAAAAAAATACTGTAAATATGATAAATAGTTTACATAAGATATAGTTTCAAAGTAACAAGGGCTGGAGAGATGGCTCAGTTGGTAAACTGCCTGCTACATAAGCCTGAGTGCCCAAGTTTGGATCAAGAGCTCACTGACCAGCCAGCCTAGCCAAGCCAAATTGGGGAGCTCAGGTACAAAGTGTGCGCACCTGTGCACACATACCTGCAAGTACACACGCATATAGATACACACTAAAATAACATCAGTAACATGGTGAAGTCTGACCCCTCTTTGACTTTGCCAATGTCAAGCTACTGCATTCTGGTCTGACGAACATCACTTCTACCAGAAGAAACAGTGATGCAGCTTATAAGTGCTAAAGCTTAGACAACTGAAAATACAGCAGATTCTCTCGGCCTTGTTTAGCATACCAGCTGCTAAGCAAAACTAAAAACTTAAGTTCTTCACCCAAAATACAAACATTCCGTAGGCTTCAGCAACGGGGCAGCGCTGCATCCTCGAGAACTCCTGCTTCATGACCATCTTCTTTCAGTACTTACTAGTTTATTTCTAAAAATACTGCTTATTTTAGAAATGTACACTAGTGTTATAATGCATGCTTATTGCAGGGCACGGAAAACTACAAGCGTGTGATGTAAAATAACAACGAAGCAAAATCTTCACAACGCAGCCCTTTGCTCTCACAGCTTCCAGACGTTTCCTTGCAGAAAGCTTCTACATACACCACACAAAATAATTGGATATATTTTTTCTTATTTATTTATTTATTTATTTATTTATATTTTGAAGGTTTTTTTTCTGAGAATTCCACACAATGTATTTTCATTATATCTACCTTCCCCCCAATTCATAAAGCTCCCCTCAAAGTTGTGTCCTTTTGTAATTATTGTTTCAAATATATATGTACATATAGAACACATGTTATATCTATTTTATTTTTTTATTAAAAAAATTTTTTTTATTTATTTTGTTTGTGTATGAATGTACTGTCTGCATGTAGGTTTGTGTACCTGTGTTGTGCAGGGCCACAGAGGTCAGAAGAGGGCGTCGGATTCCCCTGGAACTGGAGTTCTCCTGGAATTGGAGTTTCAGACGGTTCTCAGCCGCCATGTGGGTGCTGGGGATAGAACCCGGGTCCTCTGCAAGAGCAGTTGGCGCTCTTAACCACTAGGCCATCTCTCCAGCCCATCACATCTTCTGTGATATCCTTTTACATTTTTTCCACGAAAATCCTCCACAGAAGCATTAACTCTTTACTTGGGACATGTAATAACCCCTTTAATCCTTAAGCAGATTTAGATCTTATGTTCATGTAACACTGTCAGAGATCTCTTCCTCATGTCTGGTGATTTCCTTGGATAAAATCTCAGGTGCAAACGCACATCAAAGGATCTGATGTTACCAGGACTTCAAGGATAACTTTTGTGCCTGCCCCCTCCCCCATTTCTAATACCAGTTTTAACCACAGTTTTCTTTTCCTAGCCCACTTTTCATCACACTATTTTATTAGTTTCACAAGTTCTCAGGTACATTACGATATCAGGTGCAAAGGCAACCTTGTCATTTTTACTTTAGCAAAACATCTAAAGAAATTTTATCACTGACCACTGATCCAAAACTGAACATGTTATGTAGATGTGAACCATGTAGCATATGTGAAATGGCTGGCAGTGAAAGTGAGAGAGTAAAATCCAGCCCAGCCATTGATAAAACAGGCTGGGAGAACAGACCAGATAAAAGCAGCTGCAAAGTTAATAGGAAACCACTTTTTTCCCAGGTTATGACGCAGCTATAAAGTGTCACAACAGCACCTTGTCAAGAGTGGCCTTGCTTCCTGATGCTGAGACCTTGGTGGCCTTGCTTCCTGATGCTGAGACCTTGTTCTCCACAATCACAGATGGTCAGAAGCTTTGCTGCTTGAAATCACACCTTGACAGAAGGGTCACTGGGTTTCCAGCACAGCTATGGAATTTCACATTAGGAAAATGCTGGACTCAGTGTTTCAAGCCTACCTTAACTTTATAATTGCCAAGGAATGAGGGGTGTTGGTCCTCTACATAGTCCAAACTTCTATCCCTCCTCACGGTCTGAGCTTATCAGAACACTGTATTATTAAATTCCACCTGAACTCCCCCTTTCTCCTCAGGCTACGACAGACCCTTCTCTGCTTAGCAAGACCACACATAACTCCTGTGGTACTAGCCTGAGCTAGGAATATGCCTTTGTTGGACTATAGCTGTGTCCCTCTTGATCTCAGCTTGACTGGTTTAGGGTATGGTACAGACCTAAAGTATAAATCAGAACAAATCATATTCTAATATATGTTAAGTCCAGGGATAAAGGTATATAGTATACATAATGCCCCTCCCCCTTATCTGAGGGCATACAAGTCCCCCTGCTGGATATTTGAAACCATAGAGAATATATATATATATATACATGTATATAATATATATAATATATAAAATATATATACACATATATATATGTATATATATATGTATATATATATATGTATATATATATATTTTTTTTTTTCCTCTCTATACATACATACTTACGATAAGGTTGCTAAATTAGGCATGGCAAGTGGTATCTAAGTGTTATTAAATAAATGCTAAATATTTCAATCTCCGGCACTGAAAAACAACAATGAAAAAACTAAACCAAGAAACAAAACCCCCCAAAGCCAAGAAAAAGCAAAACAAACAAAATCCACCCACTTTTACCAGGTGTGGTAACATACACCTTAATTCCTGTACCTAGCTGCCTAAGGAAAGAGGATCTTGAGTTTAAGGCCAGTCCAAGTTACATCATAACATGACTCTCTCCAGCAGCATCAGCAGCCCCAATGAGAACAACTCTTGCTCTCCTGGGAGGGTCCAGGAACAGAAGAAACAAGCAAGAAACAGAAGGCATTAGAAACAAGTACACAACTCATTATATCAGCAGACAGTAAATGTTTTAATAAAAAGAAAACAGAACAGACAGAGAGGATCACGAATAGTGCAGGTGCCATTTTCAAACAAGGGAGTCAGGGCCACGAGGCTTCACTGGAAAGTAACACTGAAGCAAGGCCAGACACATACCGGACGTGGAATCCAACTGTGGGTATTTGCAAGAGGAGCATTTTAGGCAGAGGGAACAGATACTGCAAAGACTCACAGCAGGAATATGTCTAGTACATTCAAAGAACAGTAAGAGCTGGACTTCACCATATAACCTGAACTGTAGTCACTCTGGAGGCTGAGCCAAGAGGACTGCAATTTTCGGGGCAACTTGAGCAATTGGTGAGACCCTGTCTCAAAACAAAAAATAATAAAAGGGCTGGAAATACTGTTTATTAGGATGGTACTTGCTGAGCATGTGTGAGGCCCTGAGTTCTCAGTCCTGAAGGAAAGAATCCATGAACAAACAGAATGAAACAAAGCAAAACAAAACAAAATAAACACGCATGCACGCACACACAGCCAGACAGCCACAAAATGTAGGTCGAAATAAATAAAGTGAGGAGGGAGACAGATGAGGAAGCCCAGAGTCGTCATAGGAGGGATGTGGTTGGGTGTGGCTGAGCACAAGTCCCAGAACCATTGCTTTTCACTGAGGAGTTAATAGATGCCACTGAAGGGTTCTATAAGAGTCAATGACTGGGGCTGGAGAGATGGCCTAGTGGTTAAGAGCGCTGACCACTCTTACAGAGGACCCGGGTTCGATCCCCAGCACCCACATGGCGGCCGAGAACCGTCTGAAATTCCAATTCCAGGAGAACTCCAGTTCCAGGGGAATCCGACACCCTCTTCTGACCTCCACGGCATTGCACATCACGGGTGCACAGGCTTGCATGCAGACAATACATCCATACACATACAGAAATAAAAAAAAAATTAAAAAGAGTCAATGACTGATCACAGCCCCAAGGACAGGAGGATGTAGCAGATGGCAGCTCCAGGGTGACAGCACAATCCAGGGTTACATGATGACTCCACCAGGATAGAAGTGAGGATGTGACAAGAAGTGCTGGAGCTGGGCGTGGAGGCACATGCCTTTAATTCTAGCACTCTGGAGGCAGAAGTAGGTGGATCTCTCTGAGTTCAAGGCCAGCCTGGTCTACAGAGTGAGTTTCAGGACAGCTGGGGCTACAGGGAGACCCTGTCTCAAAAAGACCAAAAAAAAAGAAGTGCTAGAATCAGAGATATACTGTTGACAATGGAAGTTCCTGACCGCTTAAATGTAGGATGTAAATGAAAGAGAAAGCATACTATGAAAGGCCTTTGGGCAGAACAAGCAGAAGAATGGCAGGTCTTAAGGAGAAATAGGAAAGTCAATTTGGATGTATTACACCTGAGATGCCTAAAGGAGACCCAAGCTGTCACATCCAGAATGCAAGTCTGGAATTCCTGGGACCAGACTCATTGGGACAGCTGGAGTCATGAGAGGGAAGTGTCCTGTGGGCAGCGAGGAGCCCAGGACTGCAACGTGAGCAGAGAATGCAAAGATGTTTAGCAAAGGAGGCTGAGGAGTGGTGAGTGATGGAGAACAGGAAGTGCATCACGGAAGGAAGACTACTGAAAACCTAAGTAGCCAAGAGTAGGAACATCTGGGCCCTGGCTACTCCATTTGGGGTACCAAAGAGGCAGAGATACAATTCCCAGGGCTGGCACGGAGGGAAGAGGACACTGCACAGATGGCAAGTTTTCAAAATGAAAAAGAAACAAAAAGGCAGAAGGGAAAGATTATGTGCTGCATCCAATGATCCCTGCTCAGCACCGGTTATTTCTACAAAAGCCGCTGGCACAGAGGGAGGTTCTAAAGCACAGAAGGCAACACACAGAGAGCTTCTCACAAAGATCTGAACGCCCCTTCCAGATTCCCCACTGACTAGGTCAGGCTAAGGCTGGACATGTGACTCTACAGGAGTCTGGCACAAACCACCAGCCTGAACGGGCACCTGACCATGTTCTCTGAGAGGCGCAGGGTGCACTGTTTCCTTCCTGTGAGTTCCTTCAGGCTTGGGCATGCTGCCATGTTCCCCAGGGGATATAACTTCCTATTTTTTTCTCAGAAAACAAAGCCCCAGGTAATAGATCTTCCCTCTTAACTGCAGTTCTCACCAGCTGCTTAATATAAATAACAAGACAGAAATTAATAAGTCTCCAATTGTTATACAACAGCAACATTTCAGGTAAGTCACCAACATGATGTCATTACAATATATGGCTTCTTTATAAAAGTGGGATTATTGCACGAAGAGCTACACAGGACCTCACAAATGAGCCTGCTCATCTACCCTAGTGTGCTTGTCTGTGGCTGTGATAAAACACTGATCAAAAGCATCTTGGGGAGGAAAGGGTTTATTTGGCTCTCAGGTTACTCACTGAGGAACAGCAGGGCAGGACCTTGAAGTAGAAACCAGTGGAGGAACACTGCGTACTGGCCGGCTTCCTGACTTGCTCAGGTACCTTTCTTGTATTTATGCAGCCCAGCCCACCAACCCAGGGACCGCACTGCCCGCAGTGGCTGGAGCTTACATCAATCAGCAATCGAGAAAATGCATCTAAGCATGGCCACAGACCAGTCTGATAGAAGACATTAATTGAGATTTATCAGTTAAGATTCCTTCTTCCTGGTTTGTGTCAATTTGACATAAACTAACCAGCACATCATCAGCACATAGATACAGAACCTGAGACCCAAGGGAAGGAAAGAACAGGTCAGGTGGCGTGGCTGACAGTCACAGAACACGAGCGGAGGACTCCAGGGCCTGAGCTAGCCACATCATTCTTCTCAGCCATCTCTATATTTTTTTAAAGGATGAAATCTATTAAGTCTGCAGAGAACCTGCATCTTTAAATACAAATGTGTCCACTGTATTATGAAGCCCTCTACTATTATACCCTTGTGTGGTTATAGCCCAAGAAGCCCCAGGCACACTGCAGAGACCTCACAGAGTGTCCTCTCTAACAGGGGACGAAGATGGGCCAGGATCCAAGTTTTTGTTTCTAGTAATGCAAGAGCTTCATTCAGCTGGACACTTGAGAAAACATGTCAACGTGAGAGTATTCTAACAGCTGCGTGCTTTCTACACAATCCAAACATCTAACAGACAAGGAAAGAAAGATTCAGAGAGGCCACGCAGGCCACCTCTGACTCACAGAGGAAGGGGAGAAAGTGGCCAGCTTTGTCTGCAGAGTGATCTTTACCCTCCAGGTCAAATGGCCAAACCTCAGGTATGGTGGATGACTTGTCCTTGTGAGTAGAATTCTCCAAGATGTGGACAGCGTGGTTCTCAGGAACTAAGAAAATGCTCTGCTGCCCAATGGGGCTTTACTGATGGGTTTCAGCTATGGATCTTGAGGTAGTGGCAGTGATTATCTGAGTGTCATTAACAGGAGATAGATAAATGAACATAGATGCAAGCTGGAGTTGAAGTGAGGCTGGCCAGGAAGTGAGCTGAACCACGCAGGAGCCTCTGGAGGCTGGAAAAGGTGAAGGGACTCTTCCCAAAAGCCTCTGGGTGAAGACTGCCCCAGTCAGGTTTTAGACTCCAGAGCACTTAGAGACAAGGCATTCAGGGCTCAACTAGCATGGGAACTGCACCTGTGCTTCCCACTCCCAGAGAAAGGAGGAAAAAGAAGCTGAGAACCGTCTGAAGCTCCAATTCCAGGAGAACTCCAGTTCCAGGGGAATCCAAGACCCTCTTCTGACCTCCGCGGCGTTGCACGACACGGGTGCACAGACTTGCATGCAGACAGTACATTCATACACATACAGAAATAAATAAAAAAAATAATAAAAAAAATTAAAAAAATGTTTTATTCTTTTAGAATTTCATACATTATATTTTAGGCACATTCAAACCCCCTCCCCTGGTCCACGCCTACCTTCTACTCCTCCAATGTTTGAGTTCATGTCTTCTATTACTATCTTACTTTTCTTTTTTTCTTTTATTTATTTTTATGTGTATGAATGTACTGTCTGCTTGTAAGTTTGTGCACCCGTGTTGT
>VZQC01007129.1:1520275-1547883 GCA_009823505.1 Rhizomys pruinosus
AAAATAAAAAAAAAAAAAAAAAAAAAAAAAACGAAAACACAAAATAGCATTTCCAAGTTCACAAGGCCAGTCATGGGCAGGACCAGTAGCTCTCGAACTTGGAACCAGAGAGCAATGCTTATGGCAGGCAGAGAAGGGGTGAGGAAGCCAGGCTGGAGTGATGCCAGGCCAGCTTCAATTTGGGTTGAGAGTGGGCCAAGGATGGGCTAACAGCCTTGGTTGCCACATGGGACTGTGGACACACCTCTTTCTTCCTGCCCACTTGGGTAGGGCATAGCACCCCACCTGCCGGATGTCAGCATTGGTTCCTGGGCTGGTGGCCTAGATGACACAAACATGGGCTTCAGGGGTATGCAACCTGCACTCTCAGCACCCACTGGCTAGTCTGACAGGGAATTCGGCACATACCTTTGGAGAGGAAGTGTGGTTGTGGTATAGCCTGGGGAGGGGTAAAGAGGTAGAGTACCCTCTAGGCAGTTTGGTTAACATGTGGAGAGCACCCGTTCTGTGGTTCTAGACTTGTCCTGAAGGCTGAAATTGGGCAAAGTTTGAAGTGTGTTTTAGAAAAGTATTCTTCAGTGCCAGGAAAAGGAAGTTCTGACAGGAACCAGGAGGTTTATGCTGATTGATGGTGCTGGTTCTCCAGGAGATGAGTCAACCAGGAAAGTCTGCTTGCTGCCTACTTGTACGAAGGCACTGTGTTGCCCAGCTTCTTGCTGATGCTGGGACAGCATGGACGGCCACATGGCTACAGACTGCTCTGAAGAGGATTTTGGAAAAGATATATAGGTGGCAAACCGAAGACTGAGGCAGAAAATGAAAAACGCCACACCTCAAAGGCATGTACCACATACACACAAGGAAGGTTGAAACATGTCCAGGCCATGAGTGTTGATATGTCTAAGGCAAATGAAAGGAAACCCGGAGAATCAGGAGGCAGTGAGTGCCATGTCTACCTGTGGCCTTGGCAGTTATCCAGATTGTGGAAATGCTACAGCCCTCCGGACAATCAGAGAGGCTACAAGAGCAGCAGGGACCATGCCACATCCCATGCCCGTTGCATTCAGTGGAGCAACCCAGGAACCCTCAGATTCTTACCCACCGATTTAAGGACCATGTTGGGAGATTTCTGGTGTTCTGCTAATTCATTCTTCATGGTCTGAAGAAATTGTGGAATAGTGAAGTAATCAAGCTAGCCAACCCACATCAGAGATGCTAGAAGTTCTGCTGGGACAACAGGTCTCTGATCTGTGATTCCTGGATGCTTGACTAACTGGGTGTTTTTAACTTCCGAATCTTTTCCAATGATGCTTGACCAATTGAGGGATTAATTCCGACTAAAGAATCTCTTGGATGAGTGAGTTTTATCCTTAGTAAACATTTAACATCTTGAATTTGAAAAGCACTTAAAATTTTTTTGTATATAGAGAAAAGCAGTGAGATTTAATTTTTTTTCCTGTTGATTGGTACCACTTTCACTAAGAATCAAAGTGCTTTTAAGTTATTTGCCTATGAATAATCACTAGCTTTTACTAGTTGCTTAAGACATTCTTACAAACGATTTAGGATGCCAGCTACTGGGAACCATTAATAATTATAGCATGACACTGCATTTCAACAGGCCCACAGACTAGTTTATGTACCTACTGTGTATGTTGAAACAACTCTTCAAAGGGGCCAGGGAAAACCTTAGAACTGCTTAAGTTTCATCTTAGCCAAGGCTCATGGAGTCCCCCACCCCCAACACTCCAGTCTCAGCGTCTATAATCATTCATTCACAAACACGATTAACAATGTATCCCACACCCACCAAGGCTTTTCTTCAGCCTCCGCTTGTGTTTCCAAAGATCTTAACATGCAAAACATTAAGCAGAAGAGCAAACACATTCTAATGGAACATAACCTATATGAATTTCCTCAAACACACACATGGAGACCATTCACAGGCAAAGCTTATGATTTGTGGGCTTCCTCCAAGACCACTGAAGAAGTGTTATGAGATCACTAACTTAGGCAAACTGTATCAGAGAGGGGATAGGAATAACCTGTGTTTGAATCTGCACAGGACCCTGTACCCACAGTACATTACAGGGCAAGGCCAATGACTGGGTCAGCTCACTCCCAGCACAGTCACTAGTAATCAAAGCAATGGATGCGTTCAGCTGCTGCCAGCACTAGGAAGTTTCTGTTTTGCTACTCTCTCTAAATATTAATTGTAAGTAACCAATAAAACATTTCTTATCTGAAAATAAGAATAAGAGAAAATATCAAAGAAAATCACTCCTCATGCAACCTAACCAATAACATTTCTTTAGTTTCATAGGAATCCAGAGCATCTGGAACACCTGAGGACCAGGGGACAACACAGAAACCTCATGGAAAGAATTGGTTATTGCATGAATCAGTGACTATTCTGGTACTCACCTGGTCAGGGACCAAAATTGGACTCTAGAAATGCCGTATCATCTTTGTACCTTGTGGCCCTGGCAATAAGGAATCCAGGGAAGCACCTTGCCTGAGATACTGGCAGCATACAGGTGGACAAGGGAGAGGCCCACTCCTCGACAGGGGCTTCCACTACACATCCACCTTCCTGACCCATGAAGTCTGCTCCAACGTGGCACCATCAGCCAGTGGCCCAGTAGTCTGAATTAATTGGCAATTCTGGTTCTGAGCTAGGATGAAGCTCTGCCAGGATGAAGGCAAGAAACTATGCTTGTGGAGTTCACATCCCAGCTCTGCCAACTCCTTGGTTCTATACATTATTCAATTGTTCCAACATTTAAAAAAAATCTTTATCAACACAGGATACTGTCTATGAATAACCATGGGCATTTACTAATTACTCACTCTAAAAGCTGTCCCCACAGCATCTCGGCTAAGCCTTGTAACAATCACCATCTGCACATGGCACAGGAAGCCAGTTCACTAATTTGTTCAGTAAGTGGTGGTGACCAAAACTGAGCTTGTCATCTGACACAAGGACCTCTGCTCCTCTGAGAAGTGCCTGTGACCAGGGTAGCACCGCTGCCTTGGAGAATCTGACCCCGCAGAGCTGAGGTGAACCTGGACTGTCAGAGGTTACACTGGGGATATCCTATGACCAGGCAAAATGGGAAACACTGTTTGAAAGAATCAAATAACCAAATGGCCCACAGTTAAGGAAGGTCCTTATGCCTGTGCTAGAGTAGCATCAATATTTTGAGGGGTCTTCACACTCCATTGTTTACTGGCCTATTCTTCCAGGCTGGCTCCTGTTTGGGAGATTCCCTAGCCTGTGATCTTACCATAAGAACTGAATCAACTCTGACAATCTACAGAATGGGAACTGGACCAAATGAACATGATTTGGATTTGCTTATGGATTCTGTAACTCCATAAAGGGAAGCTGTCACCATGGGAATTACTTTTAACCCTAAGTTTAATTTTTCTCATGAAGAAAATGGAGATCCAGGCTGGTTCAGAGTTGGTAGGGTCATAAAGCCATGGTGCACAAGGCTGTATTCATCTCACACATGGAAAGCACCAAAGGCAAGGATTACTGTGGGCAAGCCTGGGATGTGGAAGGATGCTCCTTCTTCCTTTCTGCCTGTGCTTCTGGCCACAATTGCGGCTGCTGGGAGAGACCACAGCAGGACTCGGTGTGGCTGCTGGGAGAGAGACCACAGCAGGACTCGGCGTGGCTGCTGGGAGAGAGACCACAGCAGGACTCGGCGTGGCTGCTGGGAGAGAGACCACAGCAGGACTCGGCGTGGCTGCTGGGAGAGAGACCACAGCAGGACTCGGCGTGGCTGCTGGGAGAGAGACTCACAGCAGGACTCGGCGTGGCCGCTGGGAGAGAGACCACAGCAGGACCGGTGTGGCCGCTGGGAGAGAGACCACAGCAGGACTCGGCGTGGCCGCTGGGAGAGAGACCACAGCAGGACACGGCGTGGCCGCTGGGAGAGAGACCACAGCAGGACTCGGCGTGGCCGCTGGGAGAGAGACCACAGCAGGACACGGCGTGGCCGCTGGGAGAGAGACCACAGCAGGACTCGGCGTGGCCGCTGGGAGAGAGACCACAGCAGGACTCGGCGTGGCCGCTGGGAGAGAGACCACAGCAGGACACGGCGTGGCCGCTGGGAGAGAGACCACAGAAGGACACGGCGTGGCCGCTGGGAGAGAGACCACAGCAAATGGCCACTGGACGCGGCGTGGCCGCTGGGAGAGAGACCACAGCAGGACTCGGCGTGGCCGCTGGGAGAGAGACCACAGCAGGACTCGGCGTGGCCGCTGGGAGAGAGACCACAGCAGGACTCGGCGTGGCCGCTGGGAGAGAGACCACAGCAGGACTTGGCATGGCTGCTGGGAGAAAGACCACAGCAGGACACAATGTGGCTGCTTGGGTTTCCCAAGGATCAAAAGTGTCTAAGCAAAAGAGGATTTCTACGTTTCAAACTTTTAGATACATGACAAGAAAATGTTTAATTACTGATTTAAAAAAAGAAATTTCTGCTGGGTTTGGTGGTACGCACCTTTAACCCCAGCACTTGGGAGGCAGAGGCAGGTGAATTTCTGTGAGTTCAAGCCCAGCTGGAGATACAGAGATTCCCTTATTAATTCAAAAAGACCAAAAAAAAAAAAAAAAAAAAAAAAATCTAAAATGTCCTCAAAGTCAGCAGGGCATGTGCTTTCTCAGTGAACCGCTGACAAAACTTTAACCCTTGCAACTGCAATCACACTGGCTAAATCAGAAGACACACTGGCTAAAACGACTGTATTTTAGAGGGGTTAAGCAAAGGTTTTAGGATGGGGCACAGCTCAGCACCTGAGTCCTTGCTTGGGTCCACACCTAGTCTTGGAGAGCCAGGTCTAATTGCTCAGTTGGCTCATCTGGTGCCAAAGAGGCATGAAACAGCCTCATAGAGCTTTGGTTATCCACCGTCCCCTGAGGTTCTAGAGACTGTGCAATACTAGACAGCTAAATCTTCACAGATTCCTGAGGTACTTTCCTGTAGTCCACATGACAGTCTGGCCAGGACTCTCTGACTCCATATTGCAGTTTTGACCCTTTAGATGTCAGAGGCGATGCATCTATAATGGACAATCAAAGTAAATCAATGCCAACCACTCACTCCTGTTTGGCCAGTCATGTCCCCGGCAGTCATTCTCAAATGACATGGGCATGGTCACTGAGATTAAACCATAGGTAAGAAAATTGGATTATCTGCAAAGAATTACATGGTTTAAAGAGCATGTCCACTCAGCAATGGATTCTTCTGCTGCAAACTCCTCCCCTTCAGGGACAATGCGGGATGGAGATCTAGGCCCTGCTGGCCCCACCTCCCAGCCAGACCTACCCCATAACACAAGACCATCTTGTTCATGTTCCAGTTCTCAATATCAGCTCTGACCATGGCTTTTTCAGCAATTACTTAGGACAGGGTAAAGCTCTTATCCATTAAAACAACAAGAACAAAAACTACTGACTTCTATTTGACATGGTGGTATTAGTCTGTAAAAATGATAAAATACTATGAAACTATGAATACAATATTTTAGACATATTCAGTCAAATGATTTACCACTCACAATCCACTCAGATTATATTTACCAAAGTCCATGAAACATTTAATGAATTAACAGTAGTCAACTAAACACTATTTGAACTTTGCACAGATAAAATATCTTTATAGACACATGTAGTTAATAAGTGATGTTTAGAGTTTACACATCAATAGAATAACAATGAATTTTCACTTTCTAACCTGCTTTAAAAAAACCCAAAGACTCACTATTACAGACTTCTTATCATAAACTAACTTGGGCCTACCCATGATTCCTACACAGCTAAAGGCACCTTGTCATTTCTGCAGTGAGACAGATGGACACATACACCTTAACTCATTGTAAAGCATCAGCAAGCAATAAAATTAGGTGGCTCTGCCTCATGTGCCACTGTGCCTGGCTGTCTTCTTGCACGAAGTTAGAGGGGAAGGGGTGTTTCCTGTCCACCAGCAGCTTTCTCTGCATATCCCATGGGGTTCATAATGCTTTTTTTTAATTTTTTTAATTTATTTCTGTATGTGTATCAATGTACTGTCTGCATGTAGGTTTGTGCACCCGTGTCGTGCAATGCCGCGGAGGTCAGAAGAGGGCGTCGGATTCCCCTGGAACTGGATTTCTCCTGGAATTGGAGTTTCAGACGGTTCTCAGCCGCCATGTGGGTGTTGGGGATCGAACCCGGGTCCTCTGTAAGAGCGGTCGGCACTCTTAACCGCTAGGCCATCTCTCCAGCCCCTTCATAAATGGGTCACCTATAGTCCCAAGGGGAAGAAAGGCCTGTCAGAGCTTCTGGAACTTCCTGTGGGTGGGGGTGGGGGGGGCATTGGTCCTCCAAACAGTTGTCTCAGACAGCAAGCCCGAGTGGGACACTGTAGAAGCCACAAACCTCCTTATTTACCTGCATGCCTCTCCTCTCCTTCCTTCTCTGCTGGAACATGGACAAAGGGGAGAAAATCTAGAGGCATCCAACTCAAAATGTAGAAGGCCCAGGATTGTGAGAAGGGTCTAAAGAAAAGGCCCTAGGTAAGTGTCCAAACTCTGAAGCCTGGTAGAGTTCAGCTTTTCTGCCAGCTCTCAACAAATCTTCACCTGTCGCTGGAGGTAACTGCTTGGTGTTCACTGTGTATGGGGAAACACATTAGACATGATAAATGAGTCCTGTGCACACAGAAATAATAAAACAAGCAAGCACAGTTTATTTCACCTGGTGCCAAATACTATTAAAGAAAAAACAGGGGGCTGGAGAAATGGCTCAGCGGTTAAGAGTGCTCTTGCAGAGGACCCGGGTTCAATTCCCAGCACCCACATGGCAGCTAAGAACCGTCTTTAACTCCAGTTCCAGGGGAATCCGACGCCTTCTTCTGACCTCCAAGGCATTGCACAGGTGCACCAACCTACATACAGACAGGACACTCATACACATAAAACATAATGAATTAAAAATTAAAAAAACAACAGAAGGGCAAAGTAAGGAAGTGTAGGGGTGGGGCATAGTTTTGATAGCACACCAAGGAAACACACTTTGTGAGGAGATGGCATTTAAATTGGATATTCAGATGGCCTAGCTCTTCCCCTGGCCAGCGTGTGACTTTGGGCAGGCCACTCAATTTCCCAGGCTCAGTTTTCAAATCTGGATAATTGATGGAGACAATTCCAAGGACTTGAGAGACTTGGCAAACATAAAAATAAGAGATCTAACCCTATAGGCACATAGTGAATATTTCTAGGAAAATTTGGAGACCTGAGAGGAAGTGAGAGCTGGGTCCAGGGTCACCATGGCCCAGGGTCACCATGGTCCCACGGACCTCCTCGGAGGCACAGCTCCCTGACAACTTAAGAGCTCCAGAGCAGACCCCAGGGGTCCCCTCTTTGGCCTGCGGGTCCAGAGGCGAGGAGCCACCTGGCCACCGCGCGCGCCCATTCCCTGGCAGCCATCTTGGGTGCTTCCAGCCAGCAAGTTTCGTCACGCGGTCGTAGGAGACAGTGTGGCAGGGTGCACGGAGGCGTGGGCAGATGCACCCCTTCGTGCCCGGGCGAAACCTACGCCACTGCAGGGTCCTCAGGACCTGGGAAGCGGGAGGTGGGACCTGCAGGCAGCGAGCCCACGTGGTCCTCGAGGAGCGGGCACCTGGCCCGCAGCATCCGCGTCCGGGCGCGGCTCTCCACCGGCTCCCGCGCGCGTCCCACAGCCCGTCCGGCCGCCCACTGCACTCACCGCCTCCCGGCCGCCGCCCGAACCGCTCCGTCCGACTCCGCGCCGCCTCCCACAGCCGGAAGCACCGTGGCGCCGCGCACCGCCCCCAGGAGCGCGGCCCGGATGCGCGGCCCCGCGCGCGGCCCCGCCCAGCAGCCTGGAGGCGCCTGTCCTGCGTGGGGTTCGCCCGGCTGGCCGCCCCGTCCCGGGTCCCGCTCGACCTCTCCAGCCCGCGCCTCTGCATCTGGTTCTGCTCTCAACGCCCGGGCTCATCCTCCCGCGCCACTCTTTTCCAGTTTAGTTTCTCTTAGGAGACCACTCTTTAATATTTGGTTTATCCGCAGCACAGAGCCTGGTCCAGGGGCTTGCTCTTCGGTTCATTTAGGCTAGTGTGGCGCTTGGCACGCCGGAGATAAAGAAATTTAGGTGGTACAAGTGCCACAGCCTCAGTAATACCTTCAAAAAGAGCCCCTGGCTGCTGCACTGAGAACAGGCCGTACTAGAAGAGCACACAGGAGGCCTTTTCTGGAGGCCACTAAGCTTAGCCAGGAAGAGTGTTGGTGGCCTTAGACCAGGGTGGTCCAGATGGCAAGGTGTACTAGATCCTGGAAACATTTTAAAGGCAAGAAAAGTCTGATAAATGGTTAATTACATCATGTGGACAGGTAGAAATATTCCATTTTTAAAGACATAAAATCTCAAATAACCCTTGGAAGTAATGTGATTCCAAATAGAAATTGAGTGGTACTGTGATGAGAGAGAGAGGGAGGGAGAGAGAGAGAGAGAGAGAGAGAGAATGCCTGACAGGATGACTGTGAAATGTATATGGGAAAATAAACAGCCAGAAACAGCCAAAACATTTTGAAGGAGTTGCTTGTCCTAGAGTTACAAAATTTGGCATAACCAATGGTAAATAAGAAAGGTAGCATGGCTGTTTCAGGGTCAGTGAGCAGATCCCTGGGAAAAAGATGGGTCTGCACAGGCTGCTTGATTGATTAGAACTTCAGCCATGTGGACAGTCTGGAATGTTAGTTACAAGGCCAGAGCCAAACTGTTTGGGGTTATTTTTCGTCCCCTTAGTAGCCATTTATTGCCCTTTTGTGTATCTGACATAACGTCCAGTGATAAACAGCTACCAATCCTTTGGAATGTGTGAACAGACCACCAGTTTCCACCAACCCAAGGGCTAAGAATGCTGTCAGACAGCATTTAAGGCCTGTAGTGGAATTTTCCTGCTCCTGTATAACTTGCCTCTGATATCTCCACCAATGTATTTGAAAAGTGTCTTGATTTGTGACTTTCTTTGTTCTGTTGCTGTAATTGATTTGTGACTTTGCTCTGTTGCTATAATTGATTTGTGACTTTGTTCTGTTGCTATAGGAATTTCATGAAACTGTTGCCACATTGGGACTTGGAATTTGTTGTGTCTAAATCTGAACCATGATCACTAATATTTGGCTCTAGAATAAACTATCTCTTCTTCCCTTTGAAGTGAAAGTTGTGTGTTTGCATTGACACAGACATTGTGCCACAATGGGGAGTGCCAAAACGGAACTGTCTTTTGTCAGGGACTTTATACAATATAAGCCTGGTCCATAATACTCCTTAATAATACAATAAAAAAAAAAGCAATGTTCCTTTTAGGTGGGGAAGGGAATGCTATGATTGAGGCTGCTAGCCAAATTAATCACCACAACCTCATGAAGACCCAGTGCTTCAAGTTCCTGCCTTCAAGTCCCCTGTGATGGCCTGTACCTTTGAACTCTGAGCTAAAATAAACCTTTCTCCCTTGGTTTTATTTTGTTGGTGTTTTTATCATAACAGGAAAACAAACCAAGAGAGTTCCCAAATAAAAAGCTTATCAAATCACAGCCCACGTTCTCCCAAAGGTGACTCATCTGTCACTGCTTCAGCCCACTGCTCCCTCGCAGGGTCCTCAATAAACTTCTTTTTCTACTCTACCGGCTGGGTGAATTCTTTCACTGCTCTCCAATCCTCCACCACAGATGGGGCTCTGGAACATGGGAGAACTTGCCATGAGCTGTATCAAAAAGCAGAAAGAAAGATTAGATATTCATTCAACATACTGGGAACAACTGAATCACTGCCTTAGACAACACAAAACTAACTCAACTGCAGGTAGATTCATGACCCAAACATGAAAAATAAACTTTAAGCAGTATTTCACAGACATTTTGGATGGTATCCTTGTTTTCAGAATTTCGATAAATATTTGATCTGTTGGATGCAAAAATGATATAAAAGGAAATAAAAACACAACAAAACACAAAAGGACCCTTCAAAGACTTTAAAAGGACCCTTCAAGGGGCTGGAGAGATGGCCTAGCGGTTAAGAGCGCCAACCGCTCTTGCAGAGGACCCGGGTTTGATCCCCAGCACCCACATGGCGGCTGAGAACCGTCTGAAGCTCCAATTCCAGGAGAACTCCAGTTCCAGGGGAATCCGAGACCCTCTTCTGAACTCCGCGGCGTTGCACGACATGGGTGCACAGACTTGCATGCAGACAGTACAATCGTACACATACAGAAAAAAAAAATTTATTAGAAAAAAAAATTTAAAAAAAAAAAGGACCCTTCAAATACTTTATAGACAAGGAGAGAGATGTGTAAACAAGTACCTAAGACAAATGGTAACAATTCAATATAAATTTGCAACAGTGTAAGTAGGAAATGTAACTACATGCTTTGCCAGGAAGATAGGAGTGACCAGGTTTCTGCAGAGCAGAGGGTATAGTGGATCCAACCCTGGCAGTTTTCTATTGCCGTAGCAAACACATACTAGGCATAGGGGACTGGAGAGATGGCTCAGGGACTAAGAGCACTGGTTGCTCCTGCAGAAGACCTGAACTTCTTGCAGTTCTCAGCACTCACATAGTGGCTAACAACTGTCTGTAACTCCAGTTTCAGGGGAATGTGACACCTTCTTCTGAACTCTGCAGGCATTGCACAATACGGGTGCATTTACATACATGCAGGCAATGCATTCATACACATAAAATAAAAATAATAAAATAATACATCATAACTATAAAACCCAGGATACACAGTAATGATTGTTTATTTGATTCCTGAGTCTGAACTGGGTGGGCTTTGAGCTGTGTTCTGTTGAGCTTACTCATGCCCCCACCGAGGACAATTGGTGTCTTTGCTGACTCTGCATCTGAGGTCTTAATTGGAATAATTCGCTAGCTTTCCTCTGCTCCACACTTCCCTCTCTGCCACAGATCATCCTGGGCACTTTGCATAGCAAAGGAATAGCAGGGAAGGAAGACAGTAGAGGCCAAGTCTGAGAACCTGCATCTCTGTATATCATATGGGGCAAAGCAAGTAACAAAGCATCACATATTCTGGAGAAAAAGGTCTTACCTCTTCACAATGGGAGCTGCCAAGTGACGTCAGTTATGTGAAAAACTGGGGATGCCCTGGAACTCTGCTATATATGTCTCTGCCTTCTTGGCAGCTTGATTCTTCTAGGGGTACACCATCCTCTGTTCTTAATTTGATCTGGTCAGATTATCACTCACAGGGCTTCTTCTGCTGAGCCTCACCTCAGTCACAGGTACATGACCCACACTGGGTCAAATAGTCCCGTTCTGAATTTGTATGTAGACACTGGGAAAGAGATGCTGCCTCTCTCCTGTCTGTCTGCCCTGTGTGAACACAGACGGAGGACCCGGGTCAAGGGTGCTAAGTCTGCAGAAGTGGAATAGCTGAAAGACGTGAGAGCTCAGAAGATGCCTCAAGCCTCAGCCCAGCCAATTCTGAAGCTAGATCTACCTGGTCATAGGACACAAGACATCCCTCCTCCACCACTCGCTTAAGTCTTTTGAGCTGGATTTCTAGCCCTGATTGACTGGGGTTTCATAGAGCTAAATTTGAAAAAGTAGGAAAAAACCAGATGTGGTCATGCACGCCTTTAATCCCAGCACTCAGGAGGCAGAGGCAGGCAGCCAGAGTCTACATACAGAGTTCCAGGACAGCTGGGGCTGCAGGGAGACCCTTTCTTAAAAGACATAAAAAAGGACAATAAAAAGAAAACATGGGCATTTGTGTTTTCATCAATGCTTCAAATAAAGATAATTTTCAGAAGTAGCTTTCAGTGAATTGAAATGCTGCTTTGTTTGACATTGAAAATGAACGTTAGGGATTCTTGGTAAGCTAGCATTGCTGAAGATTATGAAAAACTTGCATTTTAATATTAGCCCCCATGTGGATGCTGGGAACAGAACCCAGGTCCCGTACAGGAGCATCCAGAGTCATGATTCCAGCTCCCACCGAAGTAAATCTTAGAGAAGATTTATATGAAGTTAGGACAACCATAACTAAAAGCTGTTTATAAGAATTTTCAATGCTTTTATTTAAAGCAATTCAACCTTCTTAGAAGGTCAAATCTACCTTCAGTAAAATTTTAAAAAGATTAGGTTTAAAAGACAGGAATTTGCCGGGCGTGGTGGCTCACGCCTTTAATCCTAGCCCTTGGGAGGTAGAGGCAGGCGGATCTTTGTGCATTCAAGGCCAGCCTGGTCTACATGCAAAAAGACAAACTTCTGGGAGCTATTTATCACTAAAGCACACTACACAAGCGATTTGCATATGTGCACGTCCTAGTATATCAACACATGCATATGCACGAGCCTTGTGACCTTTAAGCTGTTGGTTGTGTTTAGCAGAGTGAAGCCCCTTGGAGAGGAATGGGCTTGTTAGGGGGTAGGAAGCACTCATACAGGGCTGGGAAAGTTCAACCTGACCTCAGGTACGCTGTGGGAACTAGGAACTCTGGGTTGGACTGTATTCTTGTTGTTAAGGTAGTCATAGGAACCAGACTTGCTTCACTAGAATTAATTCCTTTCTAACCTGGTCCTCTAACACTAGAAAGAAATCCCTCCTGCCTCTGCCTCCGCAAGTGCTGGCAGCGGCTAGGCTAGCACCACCAACTAGCAAGCGGCAGGTCAATTCTACAGTGACCACGAAGCTGCTGCAGGAACCCAAGGCTCATGATCTGGTCTTCAGTATCTGCACACAGCACCCCCCACCTCCCTACCCCCGCGCAGTGCTTCCTTCTCCTGCTGAGCGTGGACTCTTAGAAGACAGAGATTCCATGATTTGGAAAAGAAGAGTCCCTAAGCATGTCAGTGTGTAGCCAAATAGCACGTGTAACTGCCATGGAGTCCCGCTCCCCACACTCTGCCCTGAGGATGGCCTCGATTGCCACCTCTACACTTTGCCCTTCCTCTTTGCTTGAAGTTCTTCTACCAGCCCTGGCCTGTGGGATTTACGTGAGGCTTAGTGCCCACCAGCAACAGCGAGCAAGGCTTGAGGCCTCTTCGTGAGGGAAAGGGCTGCAGGAGTTCAGCACCCATAGCCTTAGACATTAGGTTCCTAAAAGTAGTAACAAAGTATCTTTTTCCTCCTTCCCACATAGCCTTCGAGAAATCATTAAGGGGAATTAACCCCAGCCACTCTTCCTATTGCCACATTACCCCTCCCTTCGCCATTGAAGCACCCCCCCATCCACTGACTTGGCTATAAAAATGATTCCCCTTTCCTTATAAAACGAGCTGTCCGCTGACACAGTCTCCCCGGGTGTCTCTTTCCCAGTCATATTCACTGCCGCTCAGAGAACCTGCGTTTGCTTTCTCCTTCACTGCCACTGAGGCCTGAACTTGGTGGCGGGGAGATCAAGAGAGAGAGGGGAAGTCCCGCACTGGCCCTGGTTCATCCCCTGCCCACCTTCTTCAGTGGACAGACCCACAGTGGTGCTCTATCTAGCCTTTACCTAAGGCCCTCCTGAGGACAGAATTCCTCCTGCTGTACCGTGTGGCGGAGGAGCTACACCTATCACTCCCAACTGTGCACCTCCAGCCCCCGCCCACTACCCCCACAGAGGCTGTAGCTTCCCACCCCCGGCACTGGTGGGCCATCTGGCAGTTACACACACGCTACTCTCTTTCTGCACCTATCCAGCTTTTCCTTTGATCCTCAGTTCGCCTCTCCCCTCTGTCCGAGAGCCTCCCTAGTTCACACACAGAACGATTTAGCTCCTCCCCGGACCTGTCTTTTGCTTAGACCACCGGGCTCTAGCTTCGATTTTGTTCTCTTCCTCCCAAGCTCTGAGTATCTTGATTCAGGAACTCATCCCAGTGTCCCCAGCGCCCTACAACCAGTTTCACCTAAGACAAACATCACAGAATATCACAGGTGACTAAGCAGACCTAGAACATTACAGAGCTGGGAGGGCAGGGCCCGGGGTGCAAGGCCGTCTGCATTTTAGCTATAAAGTCCTTTTTTTTTTTTTTTTTTGTCCTTTTTGGAGACAGGTTTCGCCTTTAGTCCCAGCTTGTCTGGGAGCTCTCTATGTAGACTGAGGCTGCTTTGGCTCCGTGTAGACCAAGGCCTGGCCTTGAACTCACAGAGATCCGCCTGCACCTGCCTCCCAAGTGCTAGGATTAAAAGGTGCTCTCCACCACGTCCTACTTAACAGTCATATTTTCACCATTTTTTTCTTAGTTTTTTCAAAGTAAGAGCACGATTCATATTTCATACAGAAAAATCCTATGTGCAAAGAACCAGTCACACACCATCCCATGAAAACTTTGGATTTCTTACATTTAAAATAATAACTTGGGGGCTGGAGAGATGGCCTAGTGGTTAAAGAGCACCAACTGCTCTTGGCAGAGGAACCGGGTTCGATCCCAGCAACCCCACATGGCGGCTGAGAACCGTCTGTAATCCAATTCCAGGAGAACTCCAGTTCCAAGGGTAATCTGACACCCTCTTCTGACCTCCGTGGCATTGCACGACATGGGTGCACAGACCTGCATGCAGACAGAACATTCATGACAAGCAAAATAAATAAATTAAAAAATAAAATAATAACTTACAAAAAAAAAAAAGCAAACAAAAACTAGAAAATTATTAAAAAAACTTGGCTGGGTGTGGTGGCGCATGCTTTAATCTCAGCATTCAGGAGGCAGAGGGCAGGTGGATCTCTAAGAGATCGAGCCAAGGCTGGTCTACACAAGCAATTCTAAGGCTCAGCGAGGCTACAGGGAAGCCTGTCTCAAAGAAAAAAAAAATTAGTAATCGTGATTTGGGCTTTCCTCTTCAAACAATCAGAAAGGTAGATGGCGGCACAAATCCATTATTTCTATGGTGACACCATGCTGGCGAGGCAGACTCAGCCCTTGAGTATCAGGTGTGCCCTCTACACTTGGGCCAGCACCAGCCCTCTGTACATCTCACTACCATGACCCCACAGAGTCTCTGGACCTTTGGATTCCAATTCATGATAGTGATTAACTTTCCATTGCTGATTATTATTCTATCTATCTATGCCCTATGCTGTAGTATTAAGGACATTTAACCATTCACGGTGCTTGGAACTCACTCACACTCTGAGGACCCTTCCCAACATCTCCAGACAAAAGAGGACATGGACCTGTGATTTCAGAAATGCAGCATCATGGAACACTTTTAACAATATTAGATCAAAGGATAATTAATACCAAATGTGAACACTAGAGTATGCCCCCAATATTAGGTACAATACAGTGCCTGTAAGATGACTTCTTGGAAAAGGGAGTAATTTGAGCTGAACTTTGGATCAGTTTGTCCTGGAAGGAGACTCTGGAGGTAGTGTGTCCAAAGACAGAATGGTGTATTAGATTTCTTTTCTGTTGCTGTGATATAAACCAATGACCAAAGAACTTATTAGAAAGGAAGAGTTTATTTGAGTTCGATTGGCGGTACCAGGGAATTAGAGTCCATTGTGGTGGGAGGCGTGGAGTCTGGATATGGAGCAGAAGACCGAGGTCACATCTCGCAAAGAAGCACAGGAAGCCAAGAGAAGAGGACAATGTAGACCACAAGGCTTGTTAAAACTCACTAAGCCTGCCCCCAATAACGACTTCCTACAGATGGCCACACCTTCTAATGACCTCCAAAAACAGTGCCACCAACTGGAGACAAATCGTCTGAGAATACCTCAGAGCCTATGGGGGGACACTCAACACCCCAGATGGGTAACATTCCCAGCACACTCCTTGTGGTGGTTTAAATGAGAAATGTCTCCCATAAGGGACATCAACAAACATTTTTTCCCAGTTGGTGGACAGCTGTTGGGGATGTTATGGAATTTTAGTATATGAAACCTTATCAAAGATAGTATGTCACTGGGGTGGATTATGAGAGTTTACTAAGCCTAGCCACTTAGCTGCTTCCATGTTTGCGAGCCTGTGATAGTATCGTTTCGTTTCCCTCGTCCTTGACCTACTTGCTTCCAGGCCTCCCATATGATGGACTCATCCTTCTGCAACCCCACCCCAAAATAAAAACAGCTTTCATTTGTATAGATTACTTATATCATGGTTTTTACCACAGCAAACGGAAAGTATCTAGATACAATCTCTGGTAAACAGTAAGCTCATAAGTGTGCTGCATCTGGGTGTAAGAAGTCACAACTAGTAGAGATCAGGGTCAGTATCCAAAGCCTCGGAGGCCATCCTAGGGCTGGGCGGTTCCTGGAGGCCAAGAACAGGTGTCCTCAGGAAGCAAGAGTGTCCAGACATTGAGAACTAGATAAATAATACTAGTGACTCTTGCATCCATCAAGGATGCACATATGACCTTAGCAGCTTCTCTCTCAGTAACTTCAAGTTTAAAATACTGTGTAAGACCACCAGCTGGATAATGGATGAAAAAAAATCGCACGTTCTTATAACAGAACTCTACATTCAAAGGGGAAAGCAAACCACAGCTAAGTCTGACTTGGACCACAGAGTTCATGCCAGGGACCANCCACAAATATCAACAAGAAGACACAGGAACTGAATCTTTAAGTGATGTTTTGTCCAGCAGGCCAGGTTTGAGATAGACGTGGTTTAACACAGAGCTCCTTAACAACTCCCCTCAAGCAGCCATTTTATAGAAGAAAAAGATAGAGCTCAAGGTCCTTCTTGACATTCCTGATGCCCAAGTCTCCCTCATTATTACTTTTTCCAGTCACATTCTGCTCAACACTGTGGCAGTAGGGGCCATCTGGGCGCTAGAGTTAGCTTACAACAAACAGTACTGTATATGTGCAGATTCCTTCTAAAACATGAAATAGAGGCAATCCAACCCAGTGTCTTATCACTGAAGATTTAAGGTTAGAGCCTGGCAGCCCCAAAAGTTTAGGCTCAACCACCTGTCCCCAGTATGCCAACTAAAGAGAGAAATAAGAGTGAAAACTAGAGAAAAGAGCCACTGTGGCCACACTGGAAAAAGAAACAAATAGAGGAGTGCACTGGCCCCTCAGTTCATCTTTTAGGGTATCAGTAAGTTCTAGGTTTAAACAGAAGGCAAGGGGTAAGGATAACTAGGCAGTCCTGGTCAAGGTGTGGTCGCAACCATCACCACCTTGTCATTCTCTTGCCTCAGGAATGTGGTCCAATAATTATCAGAACTTTGTGCAGTCTCATACTGGCAGACAAGTTCCTCCTCGGACTGGCACCAGGGCTGAAGGCCTTCTCTTCTCCAAAATGGGAATCCTGAGGAACTTCTAAGTCTTTGAAGCCCACTGTTCCAATATTCTGATAGCCAAAGGGAGAAGCACGTGCGTCTCCTTAGAATATCTTTTCTCCTGAGGAGTTTGAAGTGATAGGTTGGGTTTAGTGTGGAAATTCCTGAAGCATGCCTGTTCCTGAAACAGATACCCATAAACGTAATGCAAACAGGTATCACAGTGGAAGATATTTGGTATCAGTTAACCATGCATAAAAACCATTTCTCTATAATCTCTTGACTTTAGTTACTTTTGGAAGGACTGACATAAGTGACTCCATTTTTATATTTGACTTTTAGATGGAGTTTCATTATGAAGCTGGCTAGCCTTGAATTCACAGTTCATCTACATCAGCCCTCGAGTGCTGTGATTACAAATGGATACCACATGTGCAGATAACTTCATTTTTATTCTAATTCTGACAGTGCCACCCTCTGTCCTGCCCTGAACAATCTTCCCTGAAGACAATGATGATTAACCATCTTAGGGTATGGTATCAATTGCTCTCATCTCAGTGATAAGCTCTGTCCCTGATGGTCTGATCTAAGCCCATATTGATGGGAAGGAGTGTTAAATGAGAGATGTTAAGAAGTCAGTGCCAATAAAATCCTTTGTATTTTCCTGTTGTCAAATTCTGGAAGCTAAGAAGTACAGCAGGAATGGCTGTTAGCCACACCCCACCTAGAGTTTGTCCTGTGGAGGAAGTCCTATCATCTCAACAAAATAATTTTCAGGTTTTTTGGTCGGAAATCGAATGACAAAAAAAAAAAGAAGAAAGAAAATTAAGTTGTACAATTAGGAGCAGACTAATAATGTTAGTTTGAAGGATATCAGAGTATTCTAAGCTTTGCATCCAGAAGGCTGATTGATATACTTGATATACTTTGTATGTTAAAGACACTTAACATGCAAAGAAGCTAACAATTAACATACAGCCTCAAAGAACTCATATATATATACATATATATATGTATATATATACATATATATATACATACATATATATGTATATATATATATGTATGTATATGAGTTCTTTGAGGCTGTATGTTAATTGTTAGCTTCTTTGCATGTTAAGTGTCTTTAACATACAAAGTATATCAAGTATATCAATCAGCCTTCTGGATGCAAAGCTTAGAATACTCTGATATCCTTCAAACTAACATTATTAGTCTGCTCCTAATTGTACAACTTAATTTTCTTTCTTCTTTTTTTTTTTGTCATTCGATTTCCGACCAAAAAACCTGAAAATTATTTTGTTGAGATGATAGGACTTCCTCCACAGGACAAACTCTAGGTGGGGTGTGGCTAACAGCCATTCCTGCTGTACTTCTTAGCTTCCAGAATTTGACAACAGGAAAATACAAAGGATTTTATTGGCACTGACTTCTTAACATCTCTCATTTAACACTCCTTCCCATCAATATGGGCTTAGATCAGACCATCAGGGACAGAGCTTATCACTGAGATGAGAGCAATTGATACCATACCCTAAGATGGTTAATCATCATTGTCTTCAGGGAAGATTGTTCAGGGCAGGACAGAGGGTGGCACTGTCAGAATTAGAATAAAAATGAAGTTATCTGCACATGTGGTATCCATTTGTAATCACAGCACTCGAGGGCTGATGTAGATGAACTGTGAATTCAAGGCTAGCCAGCTTCATAATGAAACTCCATCTAAAAGTCAAATATAAAAATGGAGTCACTTATGTCAGTCCTTCCAAAAGTAACTAAAGTCAAGAGATTATAGAGAAATGGTTTTTATGCATGGTTAACTGATACCAAATATCTTCCACTGTGATACCTGTTTGCATTACGTTTATGGGTATCTGTTTCAGGAACAGGCATGCTTCAGGAATTTCCACACTAAACCCAACCTATCACTTCAAACTCCTCAGGAGAAAAGATATTCTAAGGAGACGCACGTGCTTCTCCCTTTGGCTATCAGAATATTGGAACAGTGGGCTTCAAAGACTTAGAAGTTCCTCAGGATTCCCATTTTGGAGAAGAGAAGGCCTTCAGCCCTGGTGCCAGTCCGAGGAGGAACTTGTCTGCCAGTATGAGACTGCACAAAGTTCTGATAATTATTGGACCACATTCCTGAGGCAAGAGAATGACAAGGTGGTGATGGTTGCGACCACACCTTGACCAGGACTGCCTAGTTATCCTTACCCCTTGCCTTCTGTTTAAACCTAGAACTTACTGATACCCTAAAAGATGAACTGAGGGGCCAGTGCACTCCTCTATTTGTTTCTTTTTCCAGTGTGGCCACAGTGGCTCTTTTCTCTAGTTTTCACTCTTATTTCTCTCTTTAGTTGGCATACTGGGGACAGGTGGTTGAGCCTAAACTTTTGGGGCTGCCAGGCTCTAACCTTAAATCTTCAGTGATAAGACACTGGGTTGGATTGCCTCTATTTCATGTTTTAGAAGGAATCTGCACATATACAGTACTGTTTGTTGTAAGCTAACTCTAGCGCCCAGATGGCCCCTACTGCCACAGTGTTGAGCAGAATGTGACTGGAAAAAGTAATAATGAGGGAGACTTGGGCATCAGGAATGTCAGGAAGGACCTTGAGCTCTATCTTTTTCTTCTATAAAATGGCTGCTTGAGGGGAGTTGTTAAGGAGCTCTGTGTTAAACCACGTCTATCTCAAACCTGGCCTGCTGGACAAAACATCACTTAAAGATTCAGTTCCTGTGTCTTCTTGTTGATATTTGTGGTGGTCCCTGGCATGAACTCTGTGGTCCAAGTCAGACTTAGCTGTGGTTTGCTTTCCCCTTTGAATGTAGAGTTCTGTTATAAGAACGTGCGATTTTTTTTCATCCATTATCCAGCTGGTGGTCTTACACAGTATTTTAAACTTGAAGTTACTGAGAGAGAAGCTGCTAAGGTCATATGTGCATCCTTGATGGATGCAAGAGTCACTAGTATTATTTATCTAATTCTCAATGTCTGGACACTCTTGCCAATAAACTCTGTGCTCTAAGTCATCTTTCCAACATTCGAAGCTCCAGCCACTTGCTTCCTGAGGACACCTGTTCTTGGCCTCCAGGAACCGCCCAGCCCTAGGATGGCCTCCGAGGCTTTGGATACTGACCCTGATCTCTACTAGTTGTGACTTCTTACACCCAGATGCAGCACACTTATGAGCTTACTGTTTCCGAGATTGTATCAGATACTTTCCTGTTGCTGTGGTAAAATACCATGATTATAAGTAACTTACAAATGAAGCTGTTTTATTTTGGGGTGGGGTTGCAGAAGGATGAGTCCATCATGATGAGGAGGCCTGGAAGCAAGTGTCAGGACGAGGAAACGAAACGATCATATCACAGCTGCAAACAGGAAGCAGCTATAGTGGGCTGAGGCTATAAACTCTCATAATCCACCCCAGTGACATACTATCTTTGATAAGGTTTCATATACTAAAATTCCATAACATCCCCAACAGCTCCACCAACTGGGGACAAAGTGTTCTGTTATGTGGCCCTATGGGAGACATTTCTCATTTAAACCACCACAAGGATGTGCTGGAATGTTACCCTCTGTGGTGGTTTGAATGAGTGTCCCCCCATAGGCTCTAGGTATTCAGACGTTTGTCTCCAGTTGGTGGCGCTGTTTTTGGAGGTCTTAGAAGGTGTGGCCATCCTGGAGGAAGTGCGTTATTGGGGGCAGGCTTAGTGAGTTTTAACAAGCCTTGTGGTCTACAATTGCTCTCTCTTGGCTTCCTGTGCTCTTTGCGAGATGTTACCCTCGGTTTCCTGCTCCAGATCCAGCTGCCACGCCTCCCACCACAATGGACTCTAATTCCCTGGTACCGGCAATCGTAAGCTCAAATAAACTCTTCCTTTTATAAGTTCTTTGGTCATGGTGTTTTATCACAGCAACAGAAAAGTAACTAATACACCCCCATTCCTGTCTTTGGACACACTACCCCAGAATCTTCCTTCCAGGACAAACTGATCCAAAGTTCAGCTCAAATTACTCCCTTTTCCAAGAAGTCATCTTACAGGCACTGTATTGTACCTAATATTGGGGGCATACTCTAGTGTTCACATTTGGTATTAATTATCCTTTGATCTAATATTGTTAAAAGTGTTCCATGATGTGCATTTCTGAAATCACAGTCCATGTCCTCTTTTTGTCTGGGAGATGTTGGAAGGGTCCTCAGAGGTGTGAGTGAGTTCCAGCACCGTGAATGGTTAAATGTCCTTAATACTACAGCATAGGGCATAGGATAGATTAGATAATTAATCAGCATGGGAAAGGTTAATCACTATCATGAATTGGAATCCAAAGGTCCAGAGACTCTGTGGGGTCATGGTAGTGAGATGTACAGAGGGCTGGTGCTGGCCCAAGTGTAGAGGGCACACCTGATACTCAAGGGCTGAGTCTGCCTCGCCAGCATGGTGTCACCATAGAAATAATGGATTTGTGCCGCCATCTCTTCTGATTGTTTGAAGAGAAGCCACAAATCACGATTACTAATTTTTTTTTCTTTGAGACAGGCTATCCCTGTAGCCTCAGCTGGCCTAGAACTTGCTGTGTAGACCAGGCTGGCCTCAATCTTTTAGAGATCCACCTGCCTCTGCCTCCTGAATGCTGAGATTAAAGGCATGCGCCACCACACCCAGCAAGGATTTTTTTAATGTAAAATTTTCTAATTTTTGAATGTTGGCAGCTAAGTTATTATTTTATTTTTTTATTTTATTTATTTTGCATGTGTATGAATGTTCTGTCTGCATGCAGGTCTGTGCACCCATGTCGTGCAATGCCACGGAGGTCAGAAGAGGGTGTCAGATTCCCTTGGAACTGGAGTTCTCCTGGAATTGGAGTTACAGACGGTTCTCAGCCGCCATGTGGGTGCTGGGGATCGAACCCGGGTCCTCTGCAAGAGCAGTTGGTGCTCTTAACCACTAGGCCATCTCTCCAGCCCCTAAGTTATTATTTTAAATGTAAGACAATCCAAAGTTTTCATGGGATGGTGTGTGACTGGTTCTTTGCACATAGGATTTTTCTGTATGAAATATGAATCGTGCTCTTACTTTGAAAAAACTAAGATAAAAATGGTGAAAATATGACTGTTAAGTAGGACGTGGTGGAGCACACCTTTAATCCTAGCACTTGGGAGGCAGAGGGAGGCCGATCTCTGTGAGTTCAAGGCCAGCCTGGTCTACACAGCAAGCCTGGTCTACATAGAGAGCTCCAGGCCAGCTGGGACTAAAAGGGAAACCTGTCTCAAAAAGACAAAAAAAAAAAAAAAAGACTTTATAGCTAAAATGCAGACGGCCTTGCACCCCGGGCCCTGCCCTCCCAGCTCTGTAATGTTCTAGGTCTGCTTAGTCACCTGTGATATTCTGTGATGTTTGTCTTAGGTGAAACTGGTTGTAGGGCGCTGGGGACACTGGGATGAGTTCCTGAATCAAGATACTCAGAGCTTGGGAGGAAGAGAACAAAATCGAAGCTAGAGCCCGGTGGTCTAAGCAAAAGACAGGTCCGGGGAGGAGCTAAATCGTTCTGTGTGTGAACTAGGGAGGCTCTCGGACAGAGGGGAGAGGCGAACTGAGGATCAAAGGAAAAGCTGGATAGGTGCAGAAAGAGAGTAGCGTGTGTGTAACTGCCAGATGGCCCACCAGTGCCGGGGGTGGGAAGCTACAGCCTCTGTGGGGGTAGTGGGCGGGGGCTGGAGGTGCACAGTTGGGAGTGATAGGTGTAGCTCCTCCGCCACACGGTACAGCAGGAGGAATTCTGTCCTCAGGAGGGCCTTAGGTAAAGGCTAGATAGAGCACCACTGTGGGTCTGTCCACTGAAGAAGGTGGGCAGGGGATGAACCAGGGCCAGTGCGGGACTTCCCCTCTCTCTCTTGATCTCCCCGCCACCAAGTTCAGGCCTCAGTGGCAGTGAAGGAGAAAGCAAACGCAGGTTCTCTGAGCGGCAGTGAATATGACTGGGAAAGAGACACCCGGGGAGACTGTGTCAGCGGACAGCTCGTTTTATAAGGAAAGGGGAATCATTTTTATAGCCAGTCAGTGGAGGGGGGGGTGGTTCAATGGCGGGAAGGGAGGGGTAATGTGGCAGTTAGGGAAGAGGTGGGCTGGGGTTAATTCCCCTTAATGATTTCCGGAAGGCATTGTGGGAAGGAGGAAAAAGATACTTTGTTACTACTTTTAGGAACCTAATGTCTAAGGCTATGGGTGCTGAACTCCTGCAGCCCTTTCCCTCACGAAGAGGCCTCAAGCCTTGCTCGCTGTTGCTGGTGGGCACTAAGCCTCACGTAAATCCCACAGGCCAGGGCTGGTAGAAGAACTTCAAGCAAAGAGGAAGGGCAAAGTGTAGAGGTGGCAATCGAGGCCATCCTCAGGGCAGAGTGTGGGGAGCGGGACTCCATGGCAGTTACACGTGCTATTTGGCTACACACTGACATGCTTAGGGACTCTTCTTTTCCAAATCATGGAATCTCTGTCTTCTAAGAGTCCACGCTCAGCAGGAGAAGGAAGCACTGCGCGGGGGTAGGGAGGTGGGGGGTGCTGTGTACAGATACTGAAGACCAGATCATGAGCCTTGGGTTCCTGCAGCAGCTTCGTGGTCACTGTAGAATTGACCTGCCGCTTGCTAGTTGGTGGTGCTAGCCTAGCCGCTGCCAGCACTTGGGAGGCAGAGGCAGGAGGATCTTTCTGTTAGGACCAGGTCAGAAAGAATTAATCTAGTTGAAGCAAGTCTGGTTCCTATGACTACCTTAACCGCAAGAATACAAGAATACAGTCCGTCCCTGAGTTCCTAGTTCCCACAGCTACCTGAGGTCAGGATGAACTTTCCCAGCCCTGAAGGAGTGCTTCCGACCCCCTAACAAGCCCATTCCTCTCCAAGGGGCTTCACTCTGCTAAACACAACCAACAGCTTAAAGGTCACCACCGCTTGCATTGTGTTTCTAGAGCCTTGCAATTGTGTATGTATGATGTCACCAAATTCCTCTAGTTTGTGGCTTTGGCTTTAAAAGATCTCTGTAACAGATAATCGGGGTCGTGCTCATCCCTGCGTGGAATGGGTTGCGTCCCTGACACATCAACAATCAGCTCCCTTGATGTGTCAGTTTTCTTAATTGGGATCTGGTGCACCAGCAAATTAAATAAATTTCATATTAATCTGTGGCCCCTCGTTGGTTTCTTTTGTGAGTGTGGAAGTTTGAGTTCAATAGTTCAAGGCCAGCCTGGTCTACAGAGCTGGGCTTCAGGCCAGCTGGGACTAAAGGGAGACCCTGTCTCAAAAATACCAATAAATAAATAAATAAATAAATAAATAAATAAATAAATAGTTACTTTCTACGTGAAAGTGGATATGCAACAGGGCTTCTGTAGAGTCAGAGGACAACATAGGAGAGCTGATTTGGTTCTCTCCTTTGACCTCGTGAGTCCCAGGGGTTGGACTCAGGTCATCAGGCTTGGGACCAAGAGCCTTTACCTGCTGAGCCATCTTACTGGCTGAGTCAAACTAATATGAATGTAATTTGGGTAAAACATGCTTCAGACATTTTTTTTCCTGTGGTTAAGCACTTGCTTCTTTCCTTCCTTAACTCTTTGGAGAATATCCACTTCTGCATGCTGTTTAGATCTGATCCACTCATTCTGTAACCAAATATAATGGCTAGAAGTTTAGATCTGATCTATATAGTTTGTGACTAAAAGCAATGACATTACACAGCCTGATGAACTCAAAGCCAAAATCAGCACAGCCAAGACAAGACAGGGAAGAGAGAGGGTTATGACCTGGGGCAGGCAGAGAACAGAGGAGGTCATTTACAAAGCAATGCTCTCCCAGACAAAGGAGGCATGTGGGTTTTAGTCAGGGGACTGCATGCTTTTGTATAGAGACAGCTCATTCCTAAGCATATTTAATTTACAGCCATGGAGATTACAATGATGGACAGGGATGTTTGGGGGCATGCTCAACTCATACCATAAAGATGCAGCCGGAAATAAATGAAAAGACACTTTAAGGTTCACAGCAGTCTGCATTGAAGGTACTGCCTTGATTAGCTTAGTGATAACAGTTTATCTCTTTGTGATCTGGGCCACAGGAAGGTGAGCAAGCTGTCCCTCTTTCAAGGAGCTTGTGAGAAGTGAATGTACATTTTCTGACTGTGACCAGTGAAATGAGCAAAGCTTGATGAGGAACAGAGCCAGGCAGGCTGTTGTAAATGATACTCGGGGGAGACAGTTTCTCAGAGATGCCATGGAGCAGACTTAGGAAAGGAAAGACTGAGCTAATCTTATATCTGGAGGAGGGCATCCCAGCAGGAAAGAGTGAGTGTGAACTGTTAGGGCTGTCCAATGCCAGAGGCTGCACAGGAGCTTGGAGTTGATTTTTTATTTTTAAGTATTTTTGAATTTGTATTAATTTTGTTGGTATATGAAATAACAGGTTTCATCACACAACAGTTTACTGCATATACGTCTGTGTCTGTACTTTGATCATTCTCACCCATCCTTGCACCCTGCCCCCTTTGCTGGTGAGTGGATTTCTATAAGGATCTGGATCAGACTGAGACTCCCAAAGCTGAGGGTGAAAGAAGTCAGGGGATCTGGGAGGCACATCATCAACTCTGTAGGGTTTCTAGAGACCACCTCTGGAAGGTGGAGCAAAGTCAGTTCTCCCAGCAGAGGCTGGAGGAGCCTTGCTGGCCTGCAGTTCTCACCCCTCCCTTGGGTAAGAGGATCTTTGGGTAGTGCACATACTGATCAACTAGATGTGTCAGTTTTCACAGAAAGTCATTTAAAACATGCACAATTCATAGGAAAACAGTGACATGGAAATATGTTTAAACTTTTAAAGTTGTTTTCCTTATTTTTTTTAATAAAAATTAGCTTACAAAATTATAGGTTTCCATATGAGATTTTCATAATACTACATTTTGGGTGAGCACTCCCCATTTCTCCCTCACTCTCTGCACCCACCTCACTATCATCCGTGGTAAATGGCAGCTGAAGTTGAACAATATAACAGTGGCCAAAAGTTATTACTAGTCTGTATTTTTTCACATTTACCCCTTTTTTATCCATACAATGATAATCACAAATTGTATCTAAATTTATTTGGAAACTCTCTCTCTTTGTGTGTGTGTGTGTGTGTGTGTGTGTGTATGTGTGTGTGTAAGACTAAAGATTAGTTGTGGAGAAAATGAGATTTCATCATCAGATTGGATGTGAACCCATCCCTGCTTCTTATATGTGTGTGATTTCAGGAAAATTTATAAATATTAGTGCCTTCATATTTAAAATAGGATAATAAAACTTGCATCCGAGTTGGTCCATAGAGGGCACTAGCAGGATACTATTTCCTTCTCAGCTGGTTGCTTGAGTGGTAATCAACTTTATCGTTTTTCAGTATGGGTTTCATTTTTATCAGATATGAGCAGTAACATGGCCTTTATCACATTGGAATAAAAAAAACCATTTTAAACTGGCTTTGATTCAGAAACTTATCTTTGGGGATTTGGTTATGCCTTGATATAATTTAACACAATGAATTAATTTGTAATTTGTAAACTAATTTAATTTAATGACTTCTGGCTGTATCATAGAATCTCATACTCTATGTGTTTAATATGGTTTTAAGAATAACATCTGCTGGTATATATTATATATAATATATATTATAATTGCTGTTTTGTTTCAGTTTACAGATTTGTTTTTTTGCACCTTTAAGTAGTTAAAAACTATTTTTTGGTGGGGATGAAAAATTTATAATTTATTAAAACTGAATGCACAGTCTAGAATTTAACACTTGTCATAAACTAGTGAAAGCAGGGAACTTTAAATTTTATAAAAGTAGCCTGGGGAAGTTATGTCAGTTGCAAGGCTAGTAACTGGCAAGGGGAATTTGTGGGGAAGCTCACTTAATTAAAATGATCTCACTTCCCCTTTCATCAAAATTACTTACAGAGTCCATTTTTGTCTGTAATTTGCTCAAACCCACCCCTGTTATTTGATGGTTAAATTTTACACACAATGGCCATGTACCCACATCCCATAAATGTATATTATCATATTATGCATCACAGCTTAGCTTGACATAATAATTAGTACTGCTTAAATGCCTGTACATCCAACTGCTTGTGCTTTGTTAGTATGACTGAAAAGGTATCACTGGATAAGCTGTTGTATTAGTCAGGGTTCTCTAAAGAAACAGAAGTAACAGGACGAATATATAGCTATATACAATTTATTGATTTGCTCACGTGACAGAGTTCAAGGAGTCCAACAGTAGCTGCACCACACTGGAAAGGCTGAGAGAATCCAGGGAACTGCTCAGTC